>CALYLW010001810.1:0-58855 GCA_944989445.1 Ampullaceana balthica
AAAGGATTTTTAAACACAATATTTATTTAATATTAACAGGTTATAAGTACATGAAATGGGTAAATTAAGGGTAAGGGATCCGACACTGATGGTAGGGGTGCCAACTTTGTAGTTGAGGGCGCTGACAATGGAAGCGATGTGGATGCATTAAATGTGGTAGTGTTCAAGCTTTATTAAAATAGTGTCCATTTGATACCAGTTTGTATCAAGTCAAAATGTAAACAATAAAAACATTTTCTAGTAATAATTTATAAGTACATGGGAATGTAGGAGGTAGGGTGCCGACACTGGTGGTTAGGGCGTAAATGGGGCGTGGTGTTGTGGGTACATGGGGCGTGGTGTTGTGGTGTACATGGGGCGTGGTGTTGTGGTGTACATGGGGCGTGGTAGAGGGTGTTGTCTATTACAACAATCAACAGTTGATACAAGTTTGTATAAAGTATATAAAATATTATAACATTGTTTACATTATAGATATTAGCTCGTCCCAACCAGTGCCACTAAAATTTCTTCCCTCAGAGTTGACCCCACTGTGGACATGTGGTCATACAACCAGACAACAACATACCCCAGTGGGTGGACATGAGCCCCACTACTGCCTGGACATGTACATGTTGTGTACGTGTACTTGGTACTACCATCACTCACCTCGTACCTGTCTATCCAGTGTCCTACAGAGATCTGTTTAGGACATCCATGTGGATGTGATACTATCCATATCAACTTGTCTCCACATCTCTTGTATTTGTTGTTTACTTTACTCCATAGTTTCAACCAGTGGTCCGCCATCTTGTTCAGTTTGTTCAGTAAATCTACGTCACATGTCACACATTTCAACAAACACCAGTCTTCCTCAATGTTTGCCTCATCCACCGTCCAGCCATCAAGAGTGACCAGTGGACTATCTTGTCTATCATAGAACAATCTACACGTGGTGTGTCTCGCCTCAAGGTCATCAAACACCACGTGTGTGGCCGTCGTCATCCTTACCATCCCCCACACTGTGCTGGGTGTGTCCGAGTGTTGACACTTGTGACATTGACAAGTTCCCCAGTTGTATTCAATGTTTACATGCCTCACCTTCCCAGTCCCTACTCTCATGACGTCACTTCCTCTCATGTTATAAAATGCATATGGTTGTTTGGTGTTTGGCCAAAACTCTGGTCTCTCTGTACTGGTCATTGTAACATCTACCCTGACAGTGAGGTCAGCTAAAGCTTTGATGTACTCAACTAGGAGGTTGTCATGGTTACCTTCAGGCAGGTGATTGATGTTAAAATCGTTGACAGGTATAAACTGTTTGTGACCTGGATTCTTCTTACAGCCAACAAGATGTTTGTGTAGATCTGCTTCTCCTCCTTCTGACACCTGGGTTTCATGTGTACCTGACAAGGTCATCAAAGAAAGTACATTTTAGTCCATGTGTTACACCTGTCTCTCTTCTATTATCTCTATTGAAATAGATTTCATTTAGTCTATTATTTCATTTCAATAGATTCAAAGATTAATTTCTATTATGAATTATGAGACATTTTTGTTTAAATCATAGAAAGTGTCAAAAAGTAAAATGTTAAAAATTATATCAACATCCAATAAACGTGGTTATAGAATGTTGGATACAACAATGATAGCCGTTGAAATTAAACTGTTGTATTGTTATATATCAACATCCAATAAACGTGGATATAGAATGTTGGATACAACAATAATAGCCGTTGAAATTACACTGTTGTATTGTTATATATCAACATCCAATAAACGTGGATATAGAATGTTGGATACAACAATAATAGCCGTTGAAATTAAACTGTTGTATTGTTATATATCAACAACTATATAAAAGTAGATTTACCACAGAGAATATCTGAAAGATCCTTCTTGTTGCATTTGACATTTGGCTCAGCAACCTGACTGTCATTTATGTCATCTTCTTGACTGTCATCTGTGTTATCTTCTTGACTGTCATCTGTGTCATCTTCTTGACTGTCATTTGTGTCATCTTCAAGGCTGTCCTCTGTGTCATCTTCTTCACTGTCATCTGGTTTATTTTTTTCTTGGCTTTGTTCTTTAAGATGATCTAATTATGATATAAATCAAATATGTTATATTTACAATAAGACAATATTATAATGATTCATGTCTTTCTCACACGTCTTTCTCTCTCTCTCTCTCTCTGTCTCTTTCTCTCTCTCTCTCTCTCTCTATTTTAATTCAACTGAGATAATTGAAAATGTTCAAGAAAGTTTTCATTATATGTTGTATATCCAGCAAATTTATATCTACATAATATTACCTGAGTAAAAACTTGATTGATCTTTCTTGTCACACCTGCAATCTTTGACATCTGGTTGTCCGTCATTTATGTCAAATTCACTGTGGATGTGCTCTTGGCAATATTCTGAATAAGGTAGTTATTTGATATATTAATAAAATCAATTCTAAATTAACTCTTGTATTCTAAATATGTATTTCTATTTTTCTGTCATATGCTATATCTATATCAGTTTTATTCTCAATCTCTCTCACTCTGTTGATCTCTTTGTCGCTGTCTATGTCTCTCTTTTACTCTCTTACACATTATTTATTTTATTAGGACGCTTTCTCGCTCTCTCTTTTTCTCTCTTTTGACGCTTTCTCTTTCACTCTCTCTTTTGATACTTTATCTCTCTCTCTCTGTCTCTCTCTCTGTCGCTCTCTTACTTTTTCTGTCTTCGACGCTCTCTCTCTCTCTCGGACGCTTCCTGTTTTGAAACTCATTGAAACTCTGAAAATAGAAAAAAAGAATTAAACAATTATAAAAAATTGCAAAATATCTATTTTATTAATTAAAAAAACATCTATACATATTTTATGTTCGATTAAAAAAATACTTTTTATTTGATAGATCCTTGTTCATATTTGTCCTATTTATCGACAATGTGAGTACATAAGCGCACGAGAAAAGGGCTGTGTTATTAAATTTCGCTAGTTTTATCTGACTAACTGGTAGCAGAAACTGTTCAGACAGATCTCAACTTTTAATAATTTTTACAATTACGCTAATCAATTATTTAAAAGAAATAAAAACGGTAAGTACACTATGTTAAACATCTGCTCAGTTAAAACTAAATAAAAACTGTATGTACACATTGTTAGACATCTGCTCAGTTAAAATTAAATAAAAACGGTAAGTACGGTCAAAAGAGTTTCAAGTTATGTCAGCTAGTGAATATCTTCCTTGGAATGATCAAAAGATTTGTCAGTCGTCTGCAATAGTTATTTAATAGTTGGGCCATATCAATACTTCAATACTACAATTACGAATTATGAGTAGACTACTTAAAATTCAACCTTTCATTAAACAAATTTATGCATTTTAAAGTATTAAAAAATATAACTATTCTATTTTAATAGACAATTATTCAAATTATTGGAACAATTTTATATATCAATTCTTTTTAAATAAATAATAAACGTTTATAAAATAATTATTTGTCATAGTAATCGAACGAATATTTGAATTATTTGATCTAAAATTATTATCCAATTAGTCCTAAAACAGCATCAGGAAAATTTTTCGCGGACTTAAACATTAAAAAAATAATTATAATAATAATAAATTCCCTTAGTGTATAAATATATTTAATTAACATATTGCTTTTTAAAAAAAAATAGCATTTACAATTTTAATAAAATAACAACTAAAAATTATTTTTCATTAAATGTTTATTATTATATATTTTTTTTTATTTTTTATTTGATTCCGATTTTTTTATTAGTTACTATGGATACATGACGCACATGATTGTAAGCTGACACATAGTCATAGTCATAGGCTTTATCACTTAAACTAAATTTATTAAATATATTAGAAATACTTTTAATTAATTGCACACAAATAACGAAACGTATTAACTATGCTATCATTTCTGATGCGTTAATAGCTACTACCATTCTGCTGAGACTCTCGACCTAGTCTTAGTCTTAGAGTCGAAATCATACAAACAATGTGATTTAGGCCTGATTTACTGTGAAGAATACAAAGTCTATGACAGTGTTACTTTTAAAATAAATACAATAATGAAAACTATTTAAAAATCAAATAAATAAAGTTTTAAAGAGTATATTTAATACATAAACTCTGTAGACTATAGTAGACTATACGATATAGCCTTTTGAGATGTATTGATAGTGCCTTTGCCTTTGGTTATAAAATAAGTTATAGAGACTCGACAAGTATTGAGTTATCAAATTCACAGTCCTGATAGTCTGCATACAGATACAATACCTTTGCTATTTAATTAATACAAATTATTTTATAAAAATTAATTAAGTCTAAAAATCAAGAACATAGAATAGTATATTATTTAGATTATTTACATATAAATTTTAATGTATTAAAATTGAAATTGATACAATTGCTATTTTTATTCATACCTTTAGTACTCAGGACATTGCCTTACACTTAATTATTAATACTGTGTAGTAAATTGGATTTAGCATTAATTTAATTAATTATTAATTTTTTAAAACAAAATATTATTTAATTCTACTTTTTTTTACAATATTTATTTTTAAGAAAGAAAGAAATAAGTTAAACTTAGTTATTGATACACACTAACAAATAGCATTAGAAAATAAAAATTACATTAGTTGATAGTATTTGTTTATTTAAAATGAGGTGTCCAATGTAAACTTTATATTTATAAACCTTACATATAATGATGTTGTCCAATGTAAACTTTATATTTATTAACCTTACATATAATGATGTTGCTCAAAAATATATTGTAATTATTTAAATAATTATTTCATTACAATTGTTAATTATTTTTTGTCATTAAAACTGTTTTAATATGCATTTTATTTATAAATATCTCTTCAAAATATTTATGTTAACACACACAAATAATTTTCTTGTAGTGGTTGTTTCTTCTTTCTTGTGATTTCATAGTAATAAAGGGAAAGAAAGCAATTAAGTATAATATAAAATCATAAAATATTGTTTAATAAATTCAATTTTAATAGTTTTGTAACAAGTACTGAAGAAGGTGGAAATTTTGTTTTAGCTTTAAAAATATCTTAAAGATTTTTGTCACCTTAGATATTGTGTTTCTCATTTATTCCAACTATTTAAATGTAAGTAAAATTATTTCTTAAAAATGTGCATTATATTATCAACATAACTTAAGCTGGCACCTGTATAATGTTATATTTTATCAATGTCATCTTCTATTTAACACTCAAATGACATATTTTTAATACTATAACAGCCATTAATCAGACTAAATTAAAATACTTCAAGAACATTCTTACAATGTCATGAATTATAAGTCTTTTAAAGTCTTGTTTTGCTTCATACATTTTTATCCAACCTATTTGATAACAAATGATTTATATAATTTAAATGTTTCAATTTAAAGAAACTAAAGTCATATTTATTTGTAACTGTTTTTTTTCCTTATTATTGTGTAATAATATCAAATTTAGTTATATAACTATTGATAATAAAACAAGCCTGTTCCTGGAATGAAAGAAAAATTGAAACATAATAAAATATGCTATTTCCTTATGTTTGCAATCGGTTATGAAATATTATCTTTATTACTAACATATTATAAATAATTATTGGTTCAGTATAATATAAATGAAATTGAATTTTCTGTGACTTCACTTTATTTAAATTTTTTGTAATGAAAACTTATTTCTTTATCCCCAAATATTGAATTGATCTATTTATTTTAAAGCATTAAATATTATAATATTTTTCGTACATGAATACACTTTGATACAATAGATATGTACACTTTGATACAATAGATATGTACACTTTGATACAATAGATATGTACACTTTGATACAATAGATATGTACACTTTGATACAATAGATATGTACACTTTGATACAATAGATATGTACACTTTGATACAATAGATATGTACACTTTGATACAATAGATATGTACACTTTATTACAATAGATATGTACAGTTTTCAATCCTGTATCTCTTGTATACTAATAATAAGAGATTTGTTTTTCTGATTGAGATAATTTATTGTCTAAATCCCTTATATAATCTGACACCTCTATATTTTATATTTTATCATTGTCATTTTCTATTTAACACTCAATAAAATCTTTATAATGTCTTTATTAATTATTATCAGTAATACTTAAATGTGATCCATATTTTAGATTATGTCATTACATTTTACAATAAAAAGAACATAGGTCTCCTTCCCATATTTTGAAGAAAATGTTTTACATTCACTTTATCAACTTAAATTGAATATCTTTAAAAAAAAACACAGTAATTTCTTTGTGAAACTGTTTTTTAAAAAAAGATTAATATTAGTATTAAATTATATTGTCTTGTATTGATTGTGGCCCAATATATTATGTATATACATGTACTAGTTTATTAACAATAATTTCAATTATTCTCAACTGTCTTTTTAATGTTTTTTTGTTATACAGCTTTAAGAGTAAGTCATGCTTCTTCATCAATAAATTCATCTTGATAAATAAAATTAAAATTTACAATATTTTACTCTATTATTTCCTATCTGCTTTGATAAAAGAAATTTGCTTTACTTATTGAGATAATTTACATTTTATATCCTATAGAGTGTTTAAAAAAATTATCTTTACAGATATTTGTTTTAAATTCTTGATCTACGGTTGTTCAATTAAGAAAAAAACTACAATATTAATAAATAATGATAACTGTTGGTAGATTTTTAAAAAAAATGATAAAATAAAGAAATTAAAAAAAAAGAATTATTTCCTCTTTAGCAGTTAGAATTTAATTTGGTCTGAATGCTGTCAGTATTGATGTAGATGAATGTTAAAATTGTTTAAACTCTGTTAACATATATTTGTTTTGTTTTAATTCAAAGCATTTCTTCAATTTAATAAAATATTTAAAAAACGTCTTAGCTACATAAGGTACTCACCTCCATAATTCTTGATCAAAGTTAAATAACTGGAAGATTCACTTATACCAGTCAGAGACAATTACCTGGTGATTTAATGTGGATTATATTTTATACCAGTCAGAGACAATTACCTGGTGATTTAATGTTGATTATATTTTATACCAGTCAGAGACAATTACCTGGTGATTTTTTGTGGATTATATTTTATACCAGTCAGAGACAATTACCTGGTGATTCAATGTGGATTATATTTTATACCAGTCAGAGACAATTACCTGGTGATTTAATGTGGATTATATTTTAAGCATTACAATTTAGAATTATATTAAACATTCTGTTAAGTTAAGATTTAGTATTATAACAGGTTATTATGATTAAATATTTTATATATATTGGATTATATAATAATCTCATAATTAAAATAGCCTATTTTAAAGTGATATTCATATTGAATTTATAAAAAGAAATTGATCAGGTAAATTTATATTTAAAATTAGAGCTGTTAACAATTAATTTAAATTTAATCTTAACTTTTGAAAAATTAATAATTGATTAAGGGTGAAACTGAGATCTTGAATGCAGTAAATAAGTGAGGTCAGAGGTCAGGCTTAATGCTACTGGTTTTGATACCTATGATATTACGCATGTAAAAGTCTTTTATTCTGGTCCTCACACGGTTCTTGTTAAATATAATAACTTACAATGTCTGCTCACACAAGTATGTCGAGCCAAACAAGCTGAGCATTTTCTTAGCAAAGGATCAAATACCTTGGAATTGGAATTTCTCTTTATCCAGTTGACGGTAAAAGACATAGGAGAAAGATGTTGTCTGCTGCGACATTTTCATTTAGCATCAGTTTGTAACTCTATGAGTCCAGCTGCATATTACTTGGAACATCATCAGGGTAACAGAGAAAGGTATAGAACACACTGCTCTCTATCCAAATCAAGAATTACACCCCAAAAAAAATTACGTTGTTTTAGAAACACAAATACATTTTTGACTATAATGAACAATATCCTACCTTTTGTAACCAGTCAAGTCTCTACAAAAGATTTAAGTCACCAACAAAATGGCTGTTACTGTATCAGTAACATATAATAACGGGATTTTATTTTCTTTGACCCGTTAGGTAAAAAAAACACTACCAGCTCAGGGACATTTTAATTTGAAAATAAATACGGAAATACCCTAACGCTAGCCAAATATCAATAAATTTGAATTTTACACAAGAGGTCTCTCTTATCTTATCTATACAGACGCTCCTTCTATGCAGAAGGTAATTGCGTCCACAGACCATGACAGATGATCTGTATGCAAGTAATGCAGCATTCAAGTCCAAAGTATTGAAAACAAGAACCAAGTGATCTTATGTCTAGCAATCAAGTATTTTAAATGGACACTAAAGACTAATGCGCATGGGTAATTGTGTGAATAGCGCTAGACAATATTCCATAGCTGTGTGATGCGTGAATAATCACTCCATTTTTTTTCATTATACATGTCTATGTGTTATGATAAATATATTGGCATGTATCATATATCCAAAACGCAATAGATTATACTTATACCAGTGAGCTAGATAAAAATAGGTCTGTGGACTAAAAAGATTCTAAAATATAAACTTAAAATCAATATAGAAAAAACAATAAGGCTAAGGCTGGTACTGTTTTCTTATTCAGGTCAGATATAAATATAATTATTATAATCAACGTGAATTTACTTGATATACATAATATAATGATAAATAATGCTCAAAATTAACTTTGAGAAAAGTTCACTGAATTCTCCCATCAACGTCGAGAGTCATTCACTATGATTCACAGAATTCTGGGGATAACGCTTTCCTATGTAATATTTATATACAGTTTACTGTTTACCGTATACCGAAAACATCATTACGCCTTCTACACGTCATATTTTTGGGGAAAATCCGATTTGTTGCTTATTTTGGGGTATTCCCAAAAATTAAGCTTTGACGTGGTTTAACTATTTACTATTACTTTAAATAACATGAACTCACAGATTTTGTGTTTAAAATAGAATCACAGGACACGCTAGGGGGTGCGGGTGGTTCGGACCCAGGGCTGGTTTAACCTATAGGCAAACAAGGCACGTGCCTTGGGCACCAAGCGTTTGGGGGCACCACAAGTCCTCAACAAAAATGTGTGTATTGTCCAGAATCGACATGACGTTAGCAAATCGCAAATGTAATATTAAATCACACAGGGGCGGATTAAATAGAAGGCTGCTTAGGCTAAAGGCAAGGGCCCCCAATGATTTAAGACTAAATTAAGGGACCCCAAACTTATTAAATTGTATAATAAAGTGGCCCCAGGTGGAATTGCAGCCAGGGGCCCCGTGCAATCTTAATCCACCCTTGAAATCGCTTTTAAAGGGGCAAATGAAAATTTTGATCTTTAGAAAGTTGAATTTTTCTAGGGTTGCTGGAGTTGGTCAGTCGGTTTGATCCATTTTTATCATCACACAAGTTTCGTGCATAAAAATGTGAAAAGAACACGTCGAGTCATACAGAATTATACAAAATAATAGAGACAACATCCAGTGTTATTTTACAATGTAGGAATGGACTTGCGCATATTTTTAAAATTAATGTTTACGAACGTTTTAACTGAGCGCTCTTTTTCTCAGTTAAAACGTACACAAAATCCAAGTAGATCGATAATGAAATAAGAAAGGCTTGATTCCTTATCTTTGCTGATGATTGAGACAGACATTTTGCGCAAAATTAACTTTGATGATGTACTTTGCCAGACTTAAGAACTTTAAAATATAAAGGTTTGCTTTCTCTGACTTTCTCATCTATTAAAAAAGTTACAGTATGTTTGTCTAATATTATTACAAAATTAATTAAATATTAATTTTAATACAGAAATAACTTATCGTAGGTTGTATTTGAATGACACTAGTACAAACATATGTGTTAATAGCGCGTCACTAGGGTTGGTGTCATCCAGTTCGGTAGATCATGGTGTCACCCCCTCACAACTTACCCCACAGGCCTCCTCCGAGTATGCCAATGCAAATAACGAGGCATTCAGAATTTTACCCTTTTGTGTCACCCGCAATCCCTTGCGACGCCAACTGTTTTGTTTGTTAGTTGTTTTGGTTAATATTGAACATACCAGCGGTCAGTGGGGGATTGGGCAGAAGGGGGCAGCCGTGTGGGTTTGTGCCTTGGGCACCAAGGTGGCTTAATCCGGCCCTGTTCGGACCTCACATATGACAACATAAGGGTTGACACCAACACGTAAAATTATGTATATTGTCATTATTTGGCAAGGGCAGACTCGGAGAACGTCTCTATACTAGACGTAGGTAGGTAGTGAGGGGGTGACGTCATGAGCTAACGCACGTCTCTATACTAGACGTAGGTAGGTAGTGAGGGGTGACGTCATGAGCTACCGCACGTCTCTATACTAGACGTAGGTAGGTAGTGAGGGGGTGACGTCATGAGCTACCGCTTGTCTCTATACTAGACGTAGGTAGGTAGTGAGGGGTGACGTCATGAGCTACCGCACGTCTCTATACTAGACGTAGGTAGGTAGTAAGGGGGTGACGTCATGAGCTACCGCACGTCTCTATACTAGACGTAGGTAGGTAGTGAGGGGATTACGTCATGAGCTACCGCACGTCTCTATACTAGACGTAGGTAGGTAGTGAGGGGGTGACGTCATGAGCTACCGCACGTCTCTATACTAGACGTGGGTAGGTAGTGAGGGGTGACGTCATGAGCTACCGCACTGGGTGACGCCAATTCTATTGACGTCACTGAGTAGAACATTATTTCAAACATTTATTTAATCTATAACTTACATTGTTACTAAACAAGTTAAACTTTTTAAGTATACACTGAAGTATAAAATATCAATGTTTTTTTAAAGAGAAAACGTCCTGTTTAGTGTCTAGACATAAACTATGGATTATCTTAATTTGCACCAAAATCTTGTACAATTGTCAATGATATAATAAACTATGTTACCAGCGTATATTATCTTAATATTAATATGCACCAGCATCTTGTACAATAGTCAACGATATAATGAAGTATATTACCAGCGTATATTATCTTAATATGCACCAATATCTTGTACAATAGTCAATGATATAATAAACTATGTTACCAGCGTATATTACTTTAATTTGCACCAATATCTTGTACAATAGTCAACGATATAATAAAGTATGTTACCAGCGTATATTATCTTATTATCGTGGGGGTTAACAATGTCAAACTGTTAATGTGGTGGAGGTTAAAAATGTCAAACTGGTGTCGTGGTGGAGGCTTTTGTAGGGGTCTACCGATATATTGGCTGGCCGATATATCGGCACCGATATCAGGATATCGGCAATATCGGTATCGGTAGCATGTAAAGGTCCCGATATTGACGTCACCGATATTTCATAATAAGTGATATTTTGACCCAAAAAAACCAACAACAACAACAAAAAAACAACAACTATCATTTAGATTTACAATATCTCGACAAATTAATATACCGATCCCGAAAACGGGTTTTGAAATAGCCAAAAGAGTCATAGTATTAATATCTACAGCCACGATACAGTGTTCCATGTGCTATGATATTTTTTAGGTATCGGCCGATTTTCGTATGCTCGGAAATACTGTGTAAATAGTGCCGATGCCAAGTATACCGTAATTACTCTAATAAATGGATAACATGTAAATATTATGTTCACGTAATTGCTCTAATAGCAAAGATGCACGCAGAATCGCAGATGTCTAAAACATTTCGTTTCGTATGGAATAACAAAATGTACCGTGTGCAGACTTGTTGCCATGGGCAACCATTCATCCTTCAACCTCATTTCACTATTACTATTGCTTTGTTCTAATTGTTTCATTCATAAAAGGTGTCCGTGTGCAAAAGCCATTAAACTATTGGTTAGAATTAATAATTATGAGTCAAAAGTTGAAGTTTCAAAAGGAGCACCTAATTTTGCTTGTACATTTTCATAAAGGACTGTTCGTTTTGTCATGAGTCCTATGTAGGTCATGATCTGGAACTTGTAAACACATCAGAAACTTCGTTTCGGAAAAAAATAAAATCGGTAATATCGGCATAACTGGATATCGGTAGAGTGTAGACCCCTAAATTATAAAATATAAATAATTACACATGACGTCATCAAATATGACCGCTGTTTTTTTTTGGTCCTAACAAATACTCATATCGGAAAAAAAAGATCGGTAATATCGGCAAAAATGCTTATCGGTAGACCCCTAATATAAAATATAAATAATTAGGAGTGATAAATTTAAGAATGACGTCATCAAATAAGACCGCTGGTATTAGTCCCAACAAATACTCATATAGGCTTTCATATAGGAAAAATAAGAAAAACCCGTAAAAAACCAAGTTTTTCACTATAAATCCTTTATGTATGAGACGTAACTAAAAGAATGTTCATTATAATACGCAGCGCCAGACCATCCAGAAATACAAAATTGCAGTTGTGTCGTAAAACATGTTTAATATAATGAGCACCGATCAGGAATATGTTTATAAAAAGAGCTGTCAATAAAATACGCACCTTATTGCGCGACAGAAAGGTTGTTCAATATAATACGCACCGGGACGCTCTATCTCAAAAATAGCATGATACATAGGAATAAATAAAATAATCTAAAAAATCAATAATTTAATTACGGTACATGCGATCGATCTGAAATTTTGATACATTGTTTTTATCATTGGTACGAAACTGCCTGCAAAATTTCAGCTCGCTATCTTGCGAGCAAGTGGGTTAAAAATCGATCAAAAGTTTTGGCGACAAGGTCGGTCGGTCCGCCGCAGACACCACGAGTTAATATAAAGGATTTAAAAATATTGGTAATATCAGCAAAAAATGAATATCGGTAGTCCCCTAATTTGAAAGATAAATAATTACGAGTGATAAATTTAAGAATGACGTCATCGAATATGACCGCTAGTTTTTGTCCTAACAAATACTCATATCGGCACTCATATCGGCAAAAAAAATATCGGTAATATCGGTATCGGCAATATCGGCAAATATGCATATCGGTAGACCCCTAGGCTTTTGTGAGGATTTTGAATTTCTTGAAAAGACAAGTTTACATTTCAGGACACAGATTTTCGAACTTGTGTTTGCTTGCGTGCTCTATTGTACTTGTGTGTTTGCTTGCGTGCTCTATTGTACTAGTATGTTTCCTTGCGTGCTCTATTGTACTAGTATGTTTCCTTGCGTGCTCTATTGCACTTGTGTGTTTGCTTGCGTGCTCTATTGTACTAGTATGTTTCCTTGTGTGCTCTATTGTACTTGTGTGTTTGCTTGCGTGCTCTATTGTACTAGTATGTTTCCTTGCGTGCTCTATTGTACTTGTGTGTTTGCTTGCGTGCTCTATTGTACTAGTATGTTTCCTTGCGTGCTCTATTGTACTTGTGTGTTTGCTTGCGTGCTCTATTGTACTAGTATGTTTGCTTGCGTGCTCTATTGTACTAGTATGTTTCCTTGCGTGCTCTATTGTACTAGTATGTTTCCTTGCGTGCTCTATTGTACTAGTATGTGTACCAAGAAAGGCGGCAGTGATATAGCGAAGAGGATGCAGAGAGTGTGTATGTGTTTGAATAATGTTGAATACCTCCAAAAGTTCCACCATTTTTGCTGTCGAGGGATTCTGTGGTTGATCAAAATGAAAGTTAAAGTCCCCTACTATCATGTAAGTGCCAGGCAGAGTGTTGGCATGATCCAAAAGTTCCGGAAATTCCTCGTGAAATTGAGCATCTGTTAATTTATTTTTTCTGCTGGGAAAGACACGGTAAATGCACATAAAGTGGATGATACGATGTGGCACTGACATTCACTGACAATGAAAGTTGAACTAACTCGAAAGATGTATGTACAAATTTGAATTCCGTTAAAAATGAAAGCTTCTGAGCAAGCGTAATTTTGTAAACAACAGCTAGGCCGCCACCTCGAGTGGAACGTGAAAATGATCTAACAGAATAGCCGAGTGGAGCAAGGTCAGCACACTTTCCCTCATCACCAGTCTGTTGAAACCAGGTCTCCTGTGTAAACATGATGTCTCTCTGCCTGTCCATGATGTCTATCTGCCTGTCCATGATGTTTATCTGCCTGTCCATGATGTCTATCTGCCGGTCCATGATGAATTCGTACACAGCAGTACGCTTGTCACAAGGCCCAAGTGACTGGGCGTTAAATAGGGGAGAGGCGCAAAAAGTCCTAACTACGCAGCTGAAAAGGAAGGGCTACTTCAAATTACTAGAGCTACCCTTGGTGGCACTAACGTTATCTGTTCAATAATGTATTTATTTTTTAAATTATATGATTCAATTAATAAGGCTTGTCGTTCTGAATTCTGGATGATGAATGTATCTGCAGAGAAATTCCCGCAACTATCAGAATTTGTAGAAATAATGTTTGGGGGTCACTACGTGTTAGAAGCAGAATTTCCCATCATTAATAACATAAAATTATAATTAGAAAACGCTTTGACTGATGAGAAGTTTGGAAACTTAATAAGAGCAGCGGTTACTCAGTAACTGAATACGAACCAAAAATTAAGAAAATTGCATGTACAGATCAAAGCAAGTTCTTGTATTAGAGATGTGATACGTTTTTCTTTTTTCAAGTTATTTGTTGTATTGATGAGGATTTGTAAATAAATAATGTAAGAACTATTTATTCATTAAATAATTTTCTTAAAAAGTTAATTAAGTCGGCTTAACGTGGACAAAAATCAAACCTCAGGGTCAAAAAGGTTGGACAGCACTGTTGTAGCGTGTCTTCTATTGTGTACAGCTTATTGTTTATGTCTAGAAAAACCAACTGTACAATTGTATTTTATGAGGTTTATATATAGTCTGTCTTTGTAGGTTGAATGTTTATATATAGTCTGTCTTTGTAAGTTGAATGTTTATATATAGTCTGTCTTTGTAAGTTAAATGTTTATATATAGTCTGTCTTTGTAAGTTGAATTTTTATATATAGTCTGTTTTTTGTAAGTTGAAAGTTTATACATAGTATGTCTTTGTAAGTTAAATGTTTATATATAGTCTGTCTTTGTAAGTTAAATGTTTATATATAGTCTGTTTTTGTAAGTTGAATTTTTATATATAGTCTGTTTTTGTAAGTTGAAAGTTTATACATAGTATGTCTTTGTAAGTTGAATGTTTATATATAGTCTGTCTTTGTAGGTTGAATGTTTATATATAGTCTGTCTTTGTAAGTTGAATGTTTATATATAGTCGGTCTTTGTAAGTTAAATGTTTATATATAGTCTTTCTTTGTAAGTTGAATGTTTATATATAGTCCACATGGAAAATAGACTAATAAAAAGATTTGGTTAGTTGGCTCCATATGGAATTAACCAAATTCATAATTTTACCTAACTGCAGAATCTTGTTCCCGTTGTGTTTTTTACTGTAACTTTGGATACTTCCCCCTTTTTACTATGTCCTGTGTCCATGTTTGTTTTTGTTTTTCCTTTCTCTTTATTTAACATAAATATTTTAAAATACAATATGTTTTAAGAATGTTATTATTACTTATATAAGTCTTGTAAGAATGTATTTTATGTTGTACTGATGAAGGCATTAGCCGAAACGTTTACTGTCGTGTCAGTCTAAAAATAAAGCTCAAATTTATTGTTTTCATTGCACAATTTGTTTGTGTATTTTGTATTTTTTTTTCTGTCTTTGTATGTTGAATGTTTATATATAGTCTGCCTTTTTAGGTTGAATGTTTATATATAGTCTGTCTTTGTAGTTTGAATGTTTATATATAGTCTGTCTTTGTAGGTTGAATGTTTATATATAGTCTGTCTTTGCTGGTTGAATGTTTATATATAGTCTGTCTTTGTAGGTTGAATGTTTATATATAGTCCGTCTTTGTAAGTTGAATGTTTATATATAGTCTGTCTTTGTAGGTTGAATTTTTTATATATAGTCTGTCTTCGTAAATTAAATGTTTATATATAGTCTGTCTTTGTAAGTTGAATGTTTATATATAGTCTGTCTTTGTAAGTTGAATGTTTATATATAGTCTGTCTTTGTAAGTTGAATGTTTATAGATAGTCAGTCTCTGTAAGTTGAATGTTCACTTAAAAACATTCGAAAACACCCAAGACAAGTAAGATTTGTGTAGGAAAAAAAACAATAACAGAAGAAATTTAAGACGTATGAAAAACCTACACGAAGATTTATATTTTAAAAAATGCATAGCCAATGCGAGATTTATGAAAAATTTAATTAAGCAATGGGAGATTTGTGGAAAAACAATTCTAAGCAATGCCAGTTTAATGGTAAAAAACAATGAATGGAATGTGAGTTTTAGAAGAAAAAAAAACATAAGCAATGTGAGATTTATAAAAAAAACTAAAAAGCATAATAATCAATGTGAAAAAAACAGAATAAGCTATATGACTTTTAGGAGATTTTTCTCCTTGTTCCTTTTGTTTTATTTTTTAATATTTTTTTGGTGCCTACTTTAACTTAGATAAGGTAGCAACAATAAGAACTGAACATTAATTTTATGAACTTTTGTTCGGGTTTTTATTACCAGTATTTGCTCTTTTGTTTTGAGTTAAATTAGAACAAACATAAAATGTAGCAGCACAAAAATCACATTCAAGTTTTTCTCTCAAGTAAATATTTTGTGTTGTATTAATTTACCATTGGCAGAAAATGTAGTTGTACAAATTTCATATTTGCCAAGTATCTCTCATGTATGTCTACTTTTATGATTAACAGTTTTAACTATATGAAAGTGCTGCAGAACAAATGTCACATGTGTAAAGTTTCTCTCTATTTTTTTTTGTCATTTCATTTAACTTAAAGAAATCAAAAATGCTGCAGACACATTTGCAAGGTTATTCGAAAGTATGGTTTCCTTTTTAATCCGTTAATTTAGTACCAGTAGAAGATGCAAGTACATGGCTAGATGTATGTTCCTGTGACTTTGGACAGAACTGAAGTTATCAAAGATTAGTTCAAATTTAACAATTGACAATGTTCATGATCTCAACAATGGATAAAGATGATGTTGCGCAACGGTCAGGCACACGTACAGACTGGCATGAAATCCATAAAATGAAATATGTGATGTCTTTTAACAAAGGATAGGTTGTGACAGCTTTACCACTCTTACACTAAGTATTATAATAAAAACAATAATAATAATAATAGTGAATAATTTTCTATTACACTCCTTCTATACAGAAGATTATTGCGTCCTACGTTCTAATAAGAACGTATTGGCAGGTGACGCAGCGTTCACAGGGTGTGTCTATGAGGAACCACGCTATTCCAAGCCGCCTTTGTATCCCTAACTTGTGTCAGGTAGCTATTCGGAGCTGGGCGGTATCTGGGACACCCTTGGCCACGGGAACAAGTCCCTGACTTTACGGCGATTCAAACTCGTGACCCTCGGTACGCCATCCGAGGCGCATTATTGTTAATGATTATGAAAATAGATTTTAATAATAATGATAATAAAAAAGTGATCAAGTCTTATTTGACTTAGGATTACAATTTAAGGAAGCACGTTCCTTAAGGATTATAATAAAATCTTATCTCCGGAATTTAAAACTTAAAGATAAAACTTCTTAATTGTACATGTTCTAAATACAAGGTCACTTTTTTATGAAAAAAAACTATAACATTATGTCTCAATGCTTTAAATATTAACTTACACAAAATTGTTTACTGTTCACAATAAAGAAACATCAAATATTTAACTTGACTGCTTTAAGTTAAAGAGCCGAATACACATTTTATCACTGCCGAACATAAAACCTGAACCTTACACTAATAGAAATATCTTACTCGTTCGATCTTTAGTCACAACTAATGACAACCGAGCGCATTTTATAGTAATAACCTTTAATATAAGACATTTAAAAATGTTGATGAATTTTTCTGCTACATGTTGTTTTGCTCAATACTCGTAACACAAACTTGCCTAAATTTGTTTTTTTCCATTCGCTATCCATATTTCTAATATTTTGGTACCAGTGAATGGATAACTAATTCCGAGTTTTCTTTGTTTCGTGACAATAATAAAAACATTTCGTTAAGATTTATTTCTTTTTTAAAATTTAATTTTTCAACAGCGTAGAGATGATAAAAAAAACGGTAAAAACGAAAGTTTTGTACTATAAATCCTATATATATGAGACATAACTAACAGTATTTTCAATATAATACGCGCCGCGCGAAAGACAAGAATAAACATTTACAGATGGGGAAATATTATAAAAGTATGTTCAATATAATACGCACCGAGCGTTCAATATAATACGCACCGCAGGACAGACTATCATAAACATTTACAAGCTATTTATACATAGAGATAATCTAAAAATTCATTAATTTTATTACAGTATATTCAATCGATATGAAATTTTGATGCATCATCACCGTGAGTCTGCCTGCAAAATTTCAGCTGGATAGGATACGGGGAAGCGGCTTAAAAATGGATCCAAAGTTTTTGCGACAAGCAAGAAATCAAGCAAGCAGAAGCCACGAGTTGATATAAAGGATTTTTAAAAAAAAACCTACACCGCATTTTTACTTTATCATCGCATTGTTGTACGAAGAACATATTTGATAAACTCGCCTCTATCCTCACCCCCCACCCACCTACTCCCCATGGGAAGACCTACAAGTTAACAACAAACACTAAGTTTATCAGACGTACCAAGACAAGGTCATACCTGTTGGCCGGACAGTGGCCGTTGTTGTTGGCCCGTCTGCAGATGTTGGCGTCCTCGGAGAAGTACTCGGTGAAGTAGTCTCCGCGGGCCTTCCAGCAGGGGCACATGGCGAACAGCTGGTGGAACTCACGTTTGAATTTTTCCTGGAGGGGGAATAATCCAACAAAAAATTATTAGAGTTATCAATTTTACACGCTTTTATTAAGTCAATTTCGTTCCTTTTTGTTTGTCTGTCCACAATTTTTCAAATCTGCCAACGTAAAATTAAACCACTTTTGATGGTCTTAGAGAGCTCCAAATTTTACCACAGATAGATCTTGGATGACAATGCATTGTATTAAAATTTCATATCGATCGAATGTACCGTTATTCAATTATTGAATTTTTTTAGTTTATTTCTATATAAGCATCGGTATTATCCGTCTGCTATTGTTTACATTTACATTCACGTGCCGAGTTCACACCAGCCCCGACCACATAAACCATGTTTAACATCAAGGGGAGATCAGTCAACTTCAGTCTGTAAAATGTTTGTTGTGCAATGCGTTTTATATTTGAACATAATCAATACTTCAAAACTCACCATAACATACACTTAGACTAAAAAGAGTAAAATAAATAAAGGTAAGAAAGGGATTTTTAAAAACCAGGTTTTTATAAGTGGACTAAAAAGAAGTAAATAATTTAAAACTTATAAGTTCAAGTACTTTAATTTAATATGACTAAAAAACGTGGGGCGGGTGTTTTTATAAAAATTAAACATTTATAATTTAGAAGGCAAAAGAGAGATCTATAAGCGAGAGAATGAATGAACTGAAAAGTTAAACCTCATAAGCGCCCGCCCCACGTTTTTAGTCATAATAAATTAAAGTACATGAACTTATTAGTTTTAAATTATTTTATTCTTTTTAGTCCACTAATAAAAACGTGGTTTTTAAAAATCCTATTTTTACCTTTATTTATTAAGGCTACAGATTTGTTCTTCCACAACTTAATTTCGTAAAACATGTTTAAGATAATGCGAACCATGGGGAATATATCTTTAAAAAAAATTATTGTCAATATAATACCCACCTTATTGCGAGACAGGAAAGGTTGTTCATTATAATATGCAGCGCGACTCTCTAGCACAAAAATTAACATGTTACCTAGAGATAAATAAAGATAATCTAAAAATTCATTAATTTAATTACGGTACATTCGATTTATCTGAAATGTTGATACATCATTTTTATCTGCCTGAAAAATTTCAGCTCGCTAGCTTACGAGGAATGGGTTAGAAATCGATCCAAAGTTTTTTCGGGACCACCCGCTTGCCTCAAGCAGATACCACGAGTTAATATAAAGGATTTAAAAATTAAAACAAGGTCATATTGTTGATTTTAATATATCATATATGTTAATTGTACTGATGAAGGCATTAGCCAAAATATATACTGTCGTATTAGTTTAATAATAAAGCTCAAATTTATTGTTTTCATTACAAAGTATGTGTATTTGTTTGTGTCCAATCGAGAAAAACTAAAAGTCTGCATGCGACTTCGGTTACAATTTAATGGTATAGTTAGACACACAATGTTATTAGGAAATGTTCATGTTAGACACACAATGTTATTAGGAAATGTTCATGTTAGACACACAATGTTATTAGGAAATGTTCATGTTAGACACACAATGTTATTAGGAAATGTTCATGTTAGACACACAATGTTATTAGGAAATGTTCATGTTAGACACACAATGATATTAGGAAATGTTCATGTTAGACACACAATGTTATTAGGAAATGTTCATGTTAGACACACAATGTTATTAGGAAATGTTCATGTTAGACACACAATGTTATTAGGAAATGTTCATGTTAGACACACAATGTTATTAGGAAATGTTCATGTTAGACACACAATGTTATTAGGAAATGTTCATGTTAGACACACAATGTTATTAGGAAATGTTCATGTTAGACACACAATGTTATTAGGAAATGTTCATGTTAGACACACAATTTTATTAGGAAATGTTCATGTTAGACACACAATGTTATTAGGAAATGTTCATGACACGAAACTGTAAACAAAAGAAGATAATTACAAACATTTATTAATTTAAATAATACTAAAAACGTTGGGCGGGCGCATATGAGGTTTTACATATGCAGTTCACTCATTCTCTCACTTATAGATATCTCTTTAATTTTTTTTTACCAAACACATGCCCCACGTTTTTAGTCATATTAAATGAAAGTACTTGAAATTATAAGTTTTAAATTATTTTCATCTTTTTAGTACACTTATAAAAACGTGGTTTTTAAAAATCTTTGTTTAACTCTATTTATTAGTACGACTACAACTTCTAACACTACATCTAAGTCCACACGACTGACTATTTTAGTACTACTACAACTTCTAACACTACATCTAAGTCCACACGACTGACTATTTTAGTACTACTACAACTTCTAACACTACATCTAAGTCCACACGACTGACTATTTTAGTACTACTACAACTTCTAACACTACATCTAAGTCCACACGACTGACTATTTTAGTACTACTACAACTTTCTAACACTACATCTATGTCCACACGACTGACTATTTTAGTACTACTACAACTTCTAACACTACATCTAAGTCCACACGACTGACTATTTTAGTACTACTACAACTTCTAACACTACATCTAAGTCCACACGACTGACTATTTTAGTACTACTACAACTTCTAACTCCACATCTATGTCCACACGACTGACTATTTTAGTACTACTACAACTTCTAACTCCACATCTATGTCCACATGACTGACTATTTTAGTACTACTACAACTTCTAACTCCACATCTATGTCCACACGACTGACTATTTTAGTACTACTACAACTTCTAACTCCACATCTATGTCCACACGACTGACTATTTTAGTACTACTACAACTTCTAACACTACATCTATGTCCACACGACTGACTATTTTAGTACTACTACAACTTCTAACTCTACATCTAAGTCCACACGACCTACTATTTTTAGTACTACTAAAACTTCTAACTCTACATCTAAGTCCACACGACTGACTATTTTAGTACTACTACAACTTCTAACTCTACATCTAAGTCCACACGACTGACTATTTTAGTACTACTACAACTTCTAACACTACATCTATGTCCACACGACTGACTATTTTAGTACTACTACAACTTCTAACACTACATCTATGTCCACACGACTGACTATTTTAGTACTACTACAACTTCTAACACTACATCTATGTCCACACGACTGACTATTTTAGTACTACTACAACTTCTAACACTACATCTAAGTCCACACGACTGACTATTTTAGTACTACTACAACTTCTAACACTACATCTATGTCCACACGACTGACTATTTTAGTACTACTACAACTTCTAACACTACATCTAAGTCCACACGACTGACTATTTTAGTACTACTACAACTTCTAACTCTACATCTATGTCCACACGACTGACTATTTTAGTACTACTACAACTTCTAACTCTACATCTATGTCCACACGACTGACTATTTTAGTACTACTACAACTTCTAACACTACATCTAAGTCCACACGACTGACTATTTTAGTACTACTACAACTTCTAACACTACATCTAAGTCCACACGACTGACTATTTTAGTACTACTACAACTTCTAACTCTACATCTAAGTCCACACGACTGACTATTTTAGTACTACTACAACTTCTAACTCTACATCTAAGTCCACACGACTGACTATTTTAGTACTAATACAACTTCTAACACTACATCTAAGTCCACACGACTAACTATTTTAGTACTACTACAACTTCTAACACTACATCTAAGTCCACACGACTGACTATTTTAGTACTACTACAACTTCTAACACTACATCTAAGTCCACACGACTGACTATTTTAGTACTACTACAACTTCTAACACTACATCTAAGTCCACACGACTGACTATTTTAGTACTACTACAACTTCTAACACTACATCTAAGTCCACACGACTGACTATTTTAGTACTACTACAACTTCTAACACTACATCTAAGTCCACACGACTGACTATTTTAGTACTACTACAACTTCTAACACTACATCTATGTCCACACAACTGACTATTTTAGTACTACTACAACTTCTAACATTACATCTAAGTCCACACGACTGACTATTTTAGTAGTACTACAACTTCTAACACTACATCTAAGTCCACATGACTGACTATTTTAGTACTACTACAACTTCTAACTCTACATCTAAGTCCACACGACTGACTATTTTAGTACTACTACAACTTCTAACACTACATCTATGTCCACACAACTGACTATTTTAGTACTACTACAACTTCTAACACTACATCTAAGTCCACACGACTGACTATTTTAGTACTACTACAACTTCTAACACTACATCTATGTCCACACGACTGACTATCCTAGTCCTAGACGACTACTATTCACGTGTCTCTAATACCGACAACACTCTAGCTACCTCGTTGCCTGACCACAGCTGCCCTGTAACACGTGACCACAGCTGCCCTGTAACACGTGACCACAGCTGCCCTGTAACACGTGACCACAGCTGCCCTGTAACACGTGACCACAGCTGCCCTGTAACGCTCTAGTAAAGCTCCTCTGAGATGTCTATGCTCTCTAATGTTTTCTATTGTGTGTCTCCCCACACCACACTATATATAGGTCGTCTGTCCACACCACACTATATATATGTCGTCTCCCCACACCACACTATATATATGTCGTCTCCCCACACCACACTATATAAAGGTCGTCTCCCCACACCACACTGTATATAGGTCGTCTCCCCACACCACACTATATAAAGGTCGTCTCCCCACACCACACTATATATAGGTCGTCTGTCCACACCACACTATATATAGGTCGTCTGTCCACACCACACTATATATGTGTCGTCTGTCCACACCACACTATATATAGGTCGTCTCCCCACACCACACTATATATAGGTCGTCTTCCCACACCACACTATATATAGGTCGTCTCCCCACACCACACTATAATATGTCGTCTATCCTGATAAACTATCATTGGCACCGACATTTGTGACCAGTGATTCTCATTCCTTGACACCAACTTTGTGAATGGGTTGAAATGTAAAATATTTTGTTTTTTAAATGTATTTTAGATTTGAACAATAATCACTTTCTTTTTTATTGTGAAAAATGTAATGGTTAAAAACAAAAACTCCTGTTAAAGTTACAACAATTTGTTTATTATATGTAACTTATTTACTTTAAAAGTGACCAGAGTGAAATAAATTTAATAAAAACTTTTTCAGTTCAACAATGTGTATGTTCATTTTTTTGCCTGTTTGTATGTTTTTTGTTTCATTTTTTCCTTTGATGTCTATCAAAGTGTTATATTAAAATGTGTATGTGTTGTATTTTCCAATTTGAATTTAATGGCTCATGTATTATTACTACTTGCAACTGTGTTTTCTATCCTCCTGTTTTTTAAGTTAGTGATAACATTAAGGTGTTACGTTTTTGTACGTTTTATAACGAGATTTCTTATCACTATGAAGACGTGATAATGTTTTATTAGATTCTTTAAAAATAAATAGTGTTGGGGAAGGTGTGGGGGGGTATTAGAAGCGGGTGATAATTGGTGATATTATTATATAAATTTTAGTTATATGTATGGAGTCCGGCCTAGCGGGGATATTCATTGTGACAAGTACAAGTGAGGTATTTTGTTCAATGAGATAGGAAGTTTTGATGTTTGTGTTGAGATGGATTTTATTGTGTTGAGTGTGTTTATGGGTATGGATTTTGGGGTTTTTATTTTTTTGTTATGGGGGGTTTAGGAGTTGGGTTTTTTATTTGTGTTAGGGGTATGAGTTGGGGTTTTAGTTTGTTAGGGTATTGGGAGTTGGGGTTTTATTGTTAGGGGGTTTGGGGAGTTGGGGTTTTATTGTGTTAGGGGTATGTGGGGATGTTGGGTTTTTGTTATTGTGTTATGGGATGAGTTTGGTTTTATGTGGTTTGGGGTTTGTTTTGGGGTTTTAGTTGTGTGGGTTTGGTGGTGGGGTTTTGTGTGTTTGGGGGTTTGGAGTGGGGGGGTTTTTTTGGGGTTGTTTGTTTAGTGGGGGTTGGTTGTTTGGGGGGGTTTGTTAGTAGCACTAATGTTACCATTTGAAATATTTTGGTATTTTTTCATTTTTCGGGAAGAAGAAATAGGGACAACTTCAATGTAGAGGGCTCTGATTGAAATGAGATTTATTAGGTATAAAGTCTCTCTTTATGGGGTTGGCGCTTTGAGTTTAAGGAAGAGATATATGTGTGTCGATTTTAGTGTGTGGGTGAGGAAGCTTGTTTTTTACGATGGCCCTCTATTCCCACTCTGACTTGAACACGCTCACTCTTAAGGATTTTTTGTATTGCAGTGTGACCATGCCTAGAATGCAAACCTATCGACAACTCCCTATTTAAGTTTGCAGGCCGGGGGCCAGTAATGCATACGCATACTCCAAGTACGAGAGCCACAGACTAAGTACACCTAAGGACCCCAAAATGAGAAGTTCGTTGTGTTAAAACAATTGATAATGAGCCCAGTAAACGGGGTGATGGGGCCGAGCATAATAGCCTCACCCCCACTAATCGTATATAACTTAACCCACTGCAGAGACGATAGTAGGGGTCGGAGAACCCTACGGCCGGTTCGT
The DNA here is from genome assembly GCA_944989445.1 of Ampullaceana balthica. NCBI lineage: Eukaryota > Metazoa > Mollusca > Gastropoda > Lymnaeidae > Ampullaceana > Ampullaceana balthica. The sequence goes on from CALYLW010001810.1 coordinate 25,389, forward strand.
CAGAGCGCGCTGTTTACACCCGCGCCCCCCCGACGTAGGATTATTAGCTTATTTATGCCCGGCATAATTTAAAACTAGCTAGGGGGTACATGACAGACGGAGGAGTGCAGGTTGGCAACTCCTACTTGGGTGTATGATCCGCGCATAAAGCTGTAATAGTGTCCAAATCTACGCCGCTTATATAAGCATGAAAATATCCAGTGAGCCATTGCAGAACTGTTTGGCCTCCTCAATCCGTGCCGTCGAGGTGCTGTACTGCACTAACATATACGCATGCCAAAAGAAACGACATCTTTGTACCCTTCTCTTTCCGCAGGGTGCGCGGATGTTCCCGTATTTGCACACCGCGCGCGACGGCCGTCATTGTACCCTCCTTGATACCATCGTCGAGGTCCATGGGCATGTTATGAGTGTCGATCACCCCAAGGTAAAACCAGAGGCGATAGAGGTTCTTACCAGCTCCAAATTAGTGTGCGCACACAAAATCATGCTATCGGAGTTAGGACCTCTCTTTTCCACGCAAGATCAAGCACTTCCGCTACCATCCTGCAGCATAATAGAATATGTTGGTCAGTAGGGATCGAACAAACAAGTCTGCCGATTTCTGGTACGATATCATTAACAGTGAGAAGAACACGATAAACGGCCACACAAAAGACTCAAAAACGGTCGGGCACCCGTCATGTGACTCCCTCCGCTTGAACAATAATACACCTGTTATAGCATGTTTAAGTGAAGCGTGTAGTGAATATTTCAAGCCCCCAATTTCCTTTTAAGCCGCCTGAACTAACTGGTGGCCTCCCAAATAGCAGCACCATGAAAACCCGCATACGCAAACAAGGGTGCAAGTAGGTGTCAACCTGATGAAAGCGACTTCACCACTTTCTTGCCAGCGATTGATGCCTAATCCCATAGCACCCCCCAGAGAGTAACACCTCTCCTCTCCCATTCCACGAATCATACCGCCCGCCCACTAGGAGTAGTGTGTAACCCCAACCGGAGTCGAGTACCACGCGGCATAACCTCACGATGAATAATATTATGATGTTAGGAGATGTAGTACATCAGTTGAGGCAGGCTGGACTGGATGGAGATTTGTGATGCATCCGGGGTACACATGGGTCTCGTTATGCCGTGTCATCCTATGCTACTGAGAGCGCGTGACAGTATAGATGTATTTTGTTGTTTGGTGGTTAAAGTGGTTTAGTCGCTCTGGGCTATGCGCTAAGCAGCGAGATACTAGGGAGTGCCCAATACCGTCTAGCATGGTAATTTGATGACTGACAGCGAGGTATATGGTGTTCATGGGTGTTAGCCGCCTGGTGTTTGTCACTTTACACTGGCCTGGTATTCTTACTAGGTACGGCGCGATGAATGGCGTATGGAAAATCAACTACAATCATGGCAAGACAACTAATTTACCGCCCTTCACATCCTATGAACAAATCATGGTAAATCAGGCCACTACATAGTGCTGCAAGTTAGGCTTCTTCTAACCCTATGCAATAAAGGAAGCTTACACTTATATGCGGATACCCAGTCTTCATCCTCGACTAGCGTGCATGCATAATATAGATAACCCCGAATAACTACTTATACTACTAACTGTTTAGCAACTTCTAATACGTTTAGCAATTAGTAAAAATCCACCAGCCGTCTTCGAACCAGTTCCAATTATACAATGGGGAAGCTCAACGATTTCTTAAAAGTACATAAACTGAAGACCCGCCACTGCCTCAGACCCCAACTATAATCGCTAGTGAGTTGATGTATCCCCTATACCAGTTACCTAGGTGTCCCGTGTGATTAGGCGCTTGGTACTAGGGAGGGATGGGGTGTTTTGTTGTGGTGGGGGCGTTGGGAGGAGGGGCACTAAAGTGGGGCGCGTGGTAGGGGAGCGGTGGGGGCTGCACAGTAGGGGGTGGTGAAAGACGGTAGTTATAGAGTTTTTATAGTGCATTAATATTTTGGGTGACAGAAGTTAAGTTATATGTCTCGGACACCCTATATGGTATTTAATACCGTCCCTCTTACCGCACTATAAACTACATATAAAGCTAATCATACAATGTAATCAACGTCCATAAACCTAGGTTGGACCTACCAGACGGGTCAATTGTGGAGAACTCGGCTTTTCTGATTCAGAGAATCCCGGTGTTTGTGTACGGATAGTGGGTGGGGAGGTGGTACGGGCGTTCCACAGTAAATGATGATTTTAGGGTGTGGTAAGGTTGGCTGTTACACCGTGGTTGCACGGTAGGTGCGGAGATAGTGTGTCTCAGAGCATATTCCAGAGTGGATGTTTACGAAGTGTGTCCGCGCATAATAAACCCTTTCCTTGATTGACCCTTAACAGTGGTATGGTTAATAAGAACGCGCGCGTTTAGTACTGTGTAGCACCACTATGACCGTAGAAGGATACACCCCTACATCACAATTTTTCACTAATGCTTCGAGTGGCGCTATAATCTTCCTTACTTGCAATATAGTGGTTAGGGGGTCCGAGAATTCGGGAGCGGTTAATTGCGCGACTAAGCGTGTTGGGGGTTGGAGTAGGGGGGGGGGTGGGTTAGGTAGGGATCTGACCTCAATATTTGTTTGATCGAGGTAGTGAACTTCTAGTTTTAGCCTATCCATGATGTAGTGTGCGAATATGATATTGTTGTAATGGAGAGTAACCCAGTGATGCTTGGTACGATATCGGGTTTCGATGTGTCTCTATCTGTCACAGTTGCCCTCAACGCCATGCTATGCTACCACTATATTACTAACGCCGACACTATCCCCATCAAAAGCACCCTCTAAGGTATAAACCTGCAAACGACACGGACGACTTCTAGAGTCCCGTATAAACAGCTAACCACTTGTACAGTCCCTAGCTGTTCTCTATAAGTGTCGGCCCAAGAGGCGCTCTCTTGGTTGTACCACCCCAGTGGGGGGTTTGGACATTGTAATGCGCCCACACGAACTAGGAACCAGTACCAAGATGTGTTACGATGTAGCCGTTTAGGGTCCAGATGTGAATCTATAAGTAACTCAACTGTTCATGTAGGGCGCGACCTGCTTGAAGCTCGTGTCCTATCGCGAGTGGGGCCTTACAGAGTGATGCTGTTAATGGGGGTGACAGATCGCCGTGATGGGAGTTGTGATACTATCAATTGTCAACTTGGTCTTCATACATCTAGTTGTATATGGTGAGTGCGTAAACTGTTATTTCCAATAGGATCCCAGAGGACTGATGGTGTTGAGAGCGGGGTAATGCGCAGTGGTGCCGGCCATCGGGGGGTTGTCCAGGGTTTTGTTCAGGGGTTAAAATGTACGTCACGGATGTCTCGACATGTTCGAACGCGTAATGACACGCAGCCTTCGATCAATGTCTGCACCGATCCAACGCGCGGAGCCATCGAAGAGTGAACTTCGAAGTGGACTAGTCTTGTCTATCATAGAACCATCTAACACGTGGGGATGTGTGACGTCGTCGTCCTCTGAATTCGTCCAAGAGCGAATACACCACGATGTCGTGGGCGGCCAGTGTCCATATGAAGGGTCTCTTATGTGGGACCAGTGTCATGTGGCCTCCTGCAACCCCACGGACTGGTGAGGCTGTGAGGTTTGGTGGTTCCGAGTGATGACCAGCCGTTGTGGACATTAGACGATTTAATGAAGATTTCCACGCCTGTTCAGTGGACACAGTGAACTCGAAGTTGTCTTTATATTTGTGTAGGCATTATGTACCTAATCCCTTTTGCAAGGGGCGGCCCCATGGTGATTCCCTTCTCCTGTAATTTACTGCTTGGTACGAATGTGGTACGGGTTCATCATTCCTCTCGTGGGTATAGGATGGGCATGGGTCATGAACCTGCAAATGAATGTTTTGTGTTGGTGTGGGAGTTGTTTTGTCCAAAGAGCGTCTCTGGTCACGCTCTTCTAGCAGTTGGGGTTCAAAATTTTGTTTAAACTTGAGCGGTGACCCATGGACGAGATGAGGGTCACCTGTCAAGCAGTTGAGCTGTACGTCTCGAAGCTAAGGGTAGGTTGGGTCATGGTAGAGCCTTTCAAGGTGGGCAGGGTGATTAGAAGTAGATAAAAATCGTGTGAGAGCGCGGATGAGAACCGTGTGGACTCACCCAGCTGTAAATTATGATACCGGTAGGCCTTATTACTACAATGTGTTAGTGGTTGGCCAGACGCAAACCTAGCATATTTTTGTAGTACGGGACTATAACTGCTTGATCACCTATCTGGTACGCGAGTTCTCTCTGGCTCGTTGTTCTGACGGAGGGATCTGGGGTTTCGTAGTGTTGTAACCAGGTGTGGACCAAGTCCCACACGAGAAAAGATACATTTTAAGGGGGTCCATTGGATCTTGGTAGACACGCTGTCTTACTTGTCTTCTTTATCGGTCTATTGGAAGATAGGATTTCCTTTTGAGTCTAGTTCAGGTGTTTTCAATTTGACAAGCTAATTTCAAAAGATTAAATTCTATTATGAATTATGAGACATTTTTGTTTAAATCATAGAAAGTGTCAAAAAAGTAAAATGTTAAAAATTATATCAACATCCAATAAACGTGGATATAGAATGTTGGATACAACAATGATAGCCGTTGTAATTAAACTGTTGTATTGTTATATATCAACATCCAATAAACGTGGATATAGAATGTTGGATACAACAATGATAGCCGTTGAAAATAAACTGTTGTATTGTTATATATCAACAAATATATAAAAGTAGATTTACCACAAAAAATATCTGAAAGATCCTTCTTGTTGAAGTTGACATTTGGCTCAGCAACCTGACTGTCATTTGCGTCATCTTCTTGACTGTCATCTGTGTCATATTCCAGACTGTCATCTGTGTCATGTTCCGGGCTCTCCTCTTTGTCATCTTCTTGACTCTCATCTGGTTTATTTTTCTCTTGCCTTTGTTCTTTAAGATGATCTAATTATGATATAAATCAAATATATTATATTTACAATAAGACAATATTATAATGATTCATGTCTTTCTCACACGTCTTTCTCTCACTCTCTCTCTCTCTATTTCAAATCAACTGAGTTAATTGAAAATGTTCAAGAAAGTTTTCATTATATGTTGTACATCTCTTTGTCGATGCATGTCTATCTCTCTCTTTTACTATCATACACATTATTTATCTTATTAGGACGCTTTCTCGCTCTCTCTCTTTTTCTATCTTTTGACGCTTTCTCTTTCACTCTCTCCTTTGATGCTTTCTCTTTCTCTCTCTCTCTCTTTCAATCTCTGTCGCTCTCTAACTTTTTCTCCCTTCGGCGCTCTCTCTCTTTCTGACGCTTCCTGTACCTTTATCTTTATATCTTTGATACACGCTCTCTCTTCCTCCTTCTCTCTCTCTCTTCTATGAAAATTGTAAAAAAATTCTTTAAGAAATTTATATTAAAAATAAATATATTTAAAGTTATTTGTAGCAACATTTTACCATTGTTTTGTAACTCATTGACATTTTCTGTTACCAGACATGATTTAGTGTTAGCATACTGAAAATAGAAAAAAAGAATTAATCAATTAAACATTTTTTTTAACAAAATGTATACATATTTTATGTTTGATTGAAAAAATACATTTTATTTGATAGACCCTTGTTCATATTTGTCCCACTTATCAACAATGTGAGTACATAAGCGCACGAGAAAAGGGCTGTGTTATTAGTTATTAAATTTCGCTAGTTTTAGCTGACTAACTGTAGCAGAAACTGTTCAGACAGATGTCAAATTTTAATAAATTTTACAATTACGCTAATCAATTATTTAAAAGAAATAAAAACTGTATGTACACATTGTTAGACATCTGCTCAGTTAAAATTAAATAAAAACGGTAAGTACGGTCAAAAGAGTTTCAAGTTATGTCAGCTAGTGAATATCTTCCTTGGAATGATCAAAAGATTCGTCTGTCGTCTGCAATAATTATTTAATAGATGGGCCATTTCAATACTTCAATTCTACAACTACGAATTATGAGTACTTAAAATTCAACCTTTCATTAAAACAAATTTATTCATTTTAAAGTATAAAAAAATCTATTCTTTTTTAAAAGACAATTATTCAAATTATTAGAACACGTTTAGTTATATATCAATTATTCTTAAAGAATTTTTAAAAAGTTATAAATTAATTATTTTGAAGAGTAATCGAACGAACATTTGAATTAAATGTTCTAAAATTATTATACAATTACTAAAACAGCATCAGGAAAATTTTTAGCGGACTTAAACATTAAAAATAATTATAATAATAATAATAAATTCCCTTTAATTAATACATTGCTGGGAAAAAAATAAACATAGCATTTAAAGTTCTTATTAAAATAACAACTAAATATTAATTTAATTAAAAATGTTTTTTTTATTATTATTATTTTTTAAATTTTATTTGATTCCAACGTTTTTATTAGTTACTATGGATACATGACGCACATGATTGTAAGCTCACACACAGGCTTTATGACTTAAACTAAATTTATTAAATATATTAGAAATACGTTTAACTAATTGCCCACAAATAACGAAACGTAATAACTATGCTACTATTTATGATGCGGTAATAGCTACTACCATTCTGCCGAGACTCTCGACCTTGACCTAGTCTTAGAGTCGAAATCATACAATGAACTAGTTCTAGAGTCGAAATCATACAATTACAATGTAATGATGTAATGTGATTTAATTTACTGTGAAGAATACAAAGTCTGTGACAGTGACAGTGTTACTTTTTAAGTAAAAACAATAATGAAAGCTATTTAAAAATCAAATAAATAAAGTTTTAAAGAGTATATTTAGTACATAAACTCTGTAGACTATAAGATAGAACCTTTTGAGACTATTACTATTGTGAGTATTGATATTGCATTTAGCTATAAGTTATAGACAATTGACAAGTATTGAGCTATCAAAGTCACAGTCGTGATAGTCTGCATACAGATACAATACCGGTGCTATTAAAATAATACAAAATATTTTATAAAAATGTACTAGGTCTAAGAATCAAGAACAGAGATTACTATATTATTTATATTATTTAAATATAAATTTTTGTGTATTAAAATTAGTATACCTGTCATTGCTATTATTTTTATCCTGTTACTATTCATACTTTTAGTACTCTGGACATTGCTTTACACTTAATTATTAATAATATGTAGTAAATTGGATTTAGCATCAATTTAATTAATTATTAATGATTAAACAAAATATTATTTAATTCTACTTTTAAAAAAAATATTTTTTAAAGAAATAAATAAATAACTTTCACACTAATAAATAGCATTAGAAAATGAAAATTACATTAGTTGATTATTTATTTATATAAAAATGAGGTGTCCAATGCAAGCTTTATATTTATTAACCTTACATATAATGATGTTGCTCCATATATATTGAAATTACATGTATTTAAATTATTATTTCATTATAATTGTTTAGTTTTTGTTGTTTTTTTTGCATTAAAAAAATGTTTCAATATGAATTATATTTATAAATATCTCTTCAAAATATTTGTGTTAACACACACAAATAATTTTCTTGTAATGGTTGTTTTTTCTATCTTGTGATTGCATAGTAATAAAGGGAAAGAAAGCAATTAAGTATAGACTAATATAAATTCATAAAATATTGTTTAATAAATTCAATTTTACTACTTTTGTAACAAGTACTGGAGAAAATGGAAATAATTTTTTAGCTTTAAAAATATCATAAAGATTTTTGTCACCTTAGATATTGTGTTTCTCAATTTTTCCAATTATTTAAATGTAAGTAAAATTATTTCTTTAAAATGTGCATTATTTTATCAACATAACTTAAGCTGACAACAATATAATGTTATATTTTAGCCATCTTATCTTCTATTTAGCACTCAAATGACATATTTATAATGATATAATGAATTATTATTTTAAAAAATAATATTTTAATGAAACCAATTAATCAGACTTTGTTTTTTTATTTAATATTTCAAGAACATTCTTACAATGTCATGAATTATAAGTCTTTTTAAGTTTTGTTTTGCTTCATAAATTTATATTCAACCTATTTAATAACAAATGATTTTAAATTAATATAATTTAAATGTTTCAATTAAAAGAAAATAAAGTAATATTTATTTGTATTTTTTTCTTTTCCTTATTACTGTGTAATAATAAGATACAATTTAGTTTTACAACTATTGATAATAAAACAAGGCAAAAAATATGGGATTTTCTCATGTTTGAAAGAGGTCATGAAATATAATTTTTATTCCTACCATATTATAATTAATTGGTTCAATATAATAAAAATGAAATTGAATTAGCTGTGACTTCACTTTATTTTAATTTTTTAAAAATGAAAACCTATTTCTTTATCCGTAATCTTTGAATTGATCTATTTATTTTAACGCTTTAAATATGATAATATTTTTTGTACATGAATACACTTTGATACAATAGATATGTACCCTTTGATACAATAGATATGTACAGTTTTCAATCCTGTATCTCTTGTCTACTACTAATAAGAGATTTGTTTTTCTGTTGAGATAATTAATTGTGTAAATCCCTTATATAATCTGACACCTCTATATTTTATATTTTATCCCTGTCATTTTGTATTTAACACTCAATGACATCTTTATAATATCTTTATTGATTATTATCAGTAATACTTAAATGTGATCCATATTTTTTATTATGGCATTATATTTTAAAATAAAAAGAACATAGTTCTCCTTCCCATATTTTGAAGAAAATGTTTGACATTAACTTTATCAACTTAAATTGAATAACTTAAAAGAAAGACATAAATATCTTGGTGAAACTGTTTTTAAAAAAATATTAATATTAGTATTAAATTATATTGTCTTGTATTGATTGTGACTAAATATATTATGTATATATTAGTTTATTAACAATAATTTCAATTATTCTCAACTGTCTTTTTAATGTTTTTTGCTATACAGCTTTAAGAGTAAGTCATGCTTCTTCATCAATAAATACATCTTGATAAATAAAATTAAAATTTACAATATTTTACTCTATTATTTCCTATCTGCTTTTGATAAAAGAACTTTGCTTTTATTATTGAGATAATTTACATTTTATATCCTATAGAGTGTTTAAATAATTATCTTTACAGATATTTGTTTTCAATTCTTGATCTACTGTTGCTCAATTAAGAAAAAAACTACAATATTAATAAATAATGATAACTTTTTGTAATTTTTAAAAATTATATAATAAACAACATTTAGAAAAAAACACATTATTACCTCTATAGCAGTTAGAATTTAATTTGGTCTGAATTCTGTCAGTATTAATGCAGATGAATGTTAAAAATATTTTAAACTATGTTTAACATATATTTGTTTTGTTTTAATTCAAAGTATTTTTTCAATTTAATAAAATATTTAAAAAACGTCTTAGCTACATAAGGTACTCACCTCCATAATTCTTGATGAAAGTTAAATAACTGGAAGATTCACTTATACCAGTCAGAGACAATTACCTGGTGATTTAATATGGATTATATTTTATACCAGTCAGAGACAATTACCTGGTGATTTAATGTGGATTATAATTTATACATGTCAGAGAAAATTACCTGGTGATTTAATGTAGATTATATTTTATACCAGTCAGAGACAATTACCTGGTGATTTAATGTAGATTATATTTTATTTTTTTATACCAGTCAGAGACAATTACCTGGTGCTTTATATTTTAAGCATAGCAATTTAGAATTATATTAAACATTCTGATAATTTAAGCTTTAGTATTATAACAGGTTATTATGATTAAAATTAAATAATATTTAATATATATTATATCTGAACAGACGGGGGTGGGTAATGTAATGATGTCTTTCCATGAACTTCACAGGTCCCCCTACACTTATTCCCGTCCTTGGACGGGCATTGTTGCTAGTAATACGATAATAAACGATAAACAGAAAAAACAATTTTCCATGAATGACTACGCAACATTCAAACAATGCCACGTATGTAGTTATACAACTTATTTTGGGTTTTCCCGAAATAGCTTAACTGAAGTGAGTGCTACGTCATAGTTTATTAGCACGGCCTTAAACGCGTTTTACATTCAGATTAAAATATCGGGGTACAAAAACATTCAAGCTGTTTTGGGTAGTCAAAGATTTAATCAAGTCTTCAACCAATTGGCCAAGAAAGCTTTAGAAATCAGACCACCCCCACCCCCAAATAAAAAAATGCTTATATTTCTATTGCCATTAATCATTAGTTTAGCATTAGTGTAATTCCCCGATGTACAATGTTACTTTAAAAGAGTGGCGTAGATGGGGGGGGGAGGTTGGGGCGGTCCGCCCCGGGCGGCACTCATTAAAGGGGCGGCATTTGTGGGCATTTGAAAAGTACAACCATTTCCGATAACCGCCCATTTTCTTTTGATGGGGGAAAACCAAGGTGAAACAAAAATATTTGTAATTTCGAGTCTTAATTAACGGATTCGCACAACATTTTTTTGATTGAATAGTGGATATTATAACTAACGCAAAACCGTTCAAAAATTTTAAATCGCTCAAAAAAAGGTATCGATTTGTTTGGAAAACTAAGCGGTATAAGTCACAGATGACTCTTTTATAAGAAAAGTACGCAAAAAAACACATCACAGCTGGGCCGAATAATATGTGCTAATAATATCGCCATGACAGTTTGTACGTGGAATTTTGACATTCGCAGAATGATGCGTGAACACGTACCTAAAGGCATAGTGGTTCAAATATTGTGTTTAACTTGCTAGTAGTAATTTTTATTACTGTTTTAGTTTTCAGAAAATTATTGTAAGGTAAGTTATTAAAAAATTAAATTTATTTTGTTTTTATTGCATTAAAGTAGCACAAACAATTTGTGTTTTTCATTAAAATACGGTTATTCATTAAACATGTTACACCTATCCAATTAAAGTAATGTATAATAATGTTAACATTTTATGGAAAATTATTAAGATTTATGACTAGAATATGAAAATATTCAAATTTTAAACACCACAATAGGCATAATAATTTCGAAAAAGACATACTTTAAACTTTTAAGCGTCTTAGAAAAATTAACATCTGAAGAAGTAACTAGGAAAACGAGATCAGATGCTGGAATTTTACTCTATTCAATGTAATCTTTTACTTTTCTATGTTATCACAATTTATGGGAACCCGCCATTTTTTTTAAAATTAATGCCAAACCATTGCATGGAAAAAAGAGATGTGCTAATGCAAAATGCTGTTATATTAGCCAAACAATTTGTGAAGAGATGGAAATATCAACTGAACGCCGAGTTCGAAGGAGAAAAAAATATGATATGAATAGGGAAAATTCAGAAGACGTGGTTCTATTTTAGAACAAGAAGTATAACGAGAAATGGTTTTATACATGGTTGGAATTATGAATAAAATAAAAGAACGCTTTGATGAGTTGCATGTCCTTGTAAGAAAATATTCGTAATACCATGTAACCTACTAAATGAAACATTTGAACATCAAATAAATTACTTTATTGACATTGATAAAGAACAATTCCATATTGAAAGAAAAAGGATCCAGGTTTTTACGGCTGTACATACACTACAAGAAGAGGCATTATGTTAGAAAACCTGGGGAAAAAGGCCCCCTTGATCTATTAAAATTTATTTAACTCTAGATCCTCTACTCTGAGCTAGCCAAATGAAAGAGGAATACAGGCCGCCTCACCTCCGTTACAAAGATGTCTACAAGAAAGACCTGAAAGCTATTGGCATCGACATAAATAGCTTGGAGGAACTCGCTGGGGACAGGAACAGATGGAAACAGGCGTTGACTGCCGGGCTAGAAACAGGAGAAAGAGACCTGTGGCAGGTTGCAGACGTGGACCGCCTAAAGAGGAAAAGTAGAGCAAATCAGCCAGCCACAGGTGCTGCCTTTCAGTGTCAGAAGTGCGTCAAAGTCTGCCATTCGCGAGTGGGCTTTGTACAGCCACAGCAGAAGCAGCAGGGCCATGCTCGCGGATCCCACAGGAGCAAAGAAAATTCCGTCGTCTTACGAGACTTAAGGAAGCCAACAACAACAACAACATAGATTGCATAATTCTGTACCCAGCATTGTAATTTTGCTATGAATGTTTTCAACTATTGCTATCAGTGTCTCCAGTTATGAAAGGAGCTTCTCAAAACTGAAGTTGATAAAAAATTATCTTCGTTCCACAATGAGCGATTAAAGTAAACAACATCTTGCAATACTGTCTATAGTCCATATAACAAGATATTACAGATAATTTTAATTTTGATAGCATAATACACGATTTTTCTATTATGAAAGTTAGGAAAGTAAATGTATAAATATGATTACATATTCTTTCTTTGTTTGTAAAAAAAAATCATTTATGTATAAATACAAAATAAAAGAATAGTGATTGGTAATGTTTTTTTGTGTGTAATTTTGTAATATGGTTTGTCTCATTGACGAGGGGGGATGACCTGCTACCTCAGTAACTTTCTTGTGGCCTTTAAAAAAGTATATTGTATTTTGTAAATTTGTATTTATAGGTATATAATCTTATGCGGCCTCTTTTATTACTGCTTACATAAATATGGCATGCAATGGTTTAACATGTTCCCCACCTTTACTTCGTTTAACTTAAAATTGTTTAGTCTTGTTACTTAATTTATAAAAACCATAACATAATCGACTAACTGGCCGTCCACAAATGACGTCACGCGATTTTGGCTGATTTCCCACCTTCCCCCCTCGTCACACGTCGTCACAAAATCTTAGACCCCTTCCTCAATAAGACGTCACACAGCTTTGACCCCCTCCCCCCATAAAAGCCGTATTTTCTTTTTGAAAATGAGCATGTTTAAAATAAAAATGTTGTCATTTAAGTATGTTTTTAGTGTAACGCTGCATTCTAATATTGTAACACGCGTTTTACATAAACGTCTTTAAATAAAGTGTCAGTAATCAAATATTTAAGTGGAAATTTTATTTAAAGTTGCACGTTTTGACTTGACTTCACATTTCTTAAACACCCCTCTCGTCACAAATGTGTAACTCAGGTGCGTGACATCATTTATGGACGGCCCCTAAAAAGGGCGCAAATTAGAGAGAAATTTACATACACATTTCTGATGAATTTTTAAGGCATATGTAATTTTGCTGACTTAATTCATTGGACATAAAATTGTACTAGTAATATATAAATTGTAATATCCCTTAATTTCAATCCATGCTATTCCTAAGTTAGACTTAGGGCTAGGGACTTTAAAAATGCGCAGATTCCATTTAATTTGTGTGCCGTAAACTATGTATATTTTATTACGCTATTAAAAAGTAATGGACTGTGAGTTGAGTGACTGTGATGTATTAGAATATCATAAAACTATACACAGTATTTTAAAAGCAATAGTAAATAGTACCTTCCTACTGTCGAGACAAATGGTACAAACAAATGGTTGTCTCAACGTTAAATAATATCGGGAATATTTTGTATTACTTTACTCTTAATGGTTTTATACAGAAAATTGTTTTAGTTATAAATAAATAACGGAAATTCCCAAAGTGATACAGGCGTAGAATAACAATGGTATTTTACTATGTATTATTATTATTATTATTAGAGTCGTACTGACTGAATTGTATTATCACAATTACAAACTTGTTTAGTTTTATATTCACGTCCTTTATTATTACAGTTCTAAAATTAAAAAAAAACAAAGTTAAGCCGAGCGATGATTAAAAAAAATATATTTAATCAAACTTACAGCGAAATTTGATTCTTGCCTATTAAGACACATTTAAAATGGGGGAATAAATGATCAGGTGTTACCTAAAGCGGATTTAAAGGGGGCGGGGGCTGAACGGCTAAAGCCAGGAGCCCCCAATCATATAAGGACCGCCAAACCAAATTTATTGTATAATAAAGGTGGGCAAATGTTTGCATGAATCCCTGAAAATATCATACATAAATTAATAAAATATCATCTATTTATCACGATAAAATGTCGAAGAGTGTTAAATACAATAAATCGTCATCGTTTGTAATAATATCTGGAAAAAATATTATGCAGGAAAGAGGAATCATAGCTAAGAAAATCATAAGGATGACGGCTGTAAAGAATCATGTATATAGTAAGAAAAGGAGGCCAAACGCCTTTAGTGAACATTCTTTACATGTGTTCATGTGTGAACAGGAGAGCGGTTTGACAGAAATTGGTCAAGCTATTCAAAAACTAGTGGATGTGTTTATTGTTTTGTATGCAAATTGATGTCACAGACAGTAAGCAAGCATACACAGTGTTGGATTTACATATTTGCGTAATAAGCTATATCTTAGGGCCCCCGCCTTCCTGGGAGCCCCGGATTTTTTTCTTCATTTTTTTTTAAATTCGGCATTGCCATATAATATTTGGACTTCAAAAATCTCAAATACGTTAAGGACCCATCAAGTCTACATCCGGCCCTGAGCTTACAACTGACGTCAACGATTGGAAGCACGCTCATGAAATACTTCAATGATTGGAAGCACGCTCATGAAATACTTCAATGATTGGAAGCACGCTCATGAAATACTTCAATGATTGGAAGCACGCTCATGAAATACTTCAATGATTGGAAGCACGCTCATGAAATACTTTCAAGTCATGAAAACTCTACGCAACATCTTGATGCCATGGCAGCACTAAGTGGTCGTAAATGATCCATTCAAATCCACTCAAATATTTCCAAACAATTTGAAAGTGAAATCCAATATTGGAAAAAAGTTATTATAAGGATAGTAAGCGTTATATAATTTCTTTTTTTCGTGGCCTTGCATTCCATGGCAACAATGAACTGTTTGGCTCACTGAGCAATGTAAAATACCTTGGAATACTGGAACTACTGAGTCAGTTTGACACATTTCTTGCTGAACATATCTGGCAACATAGACACGCGTCCTATATTTCCTAAACTATCTGTGAAGAGTTGTTTGAAGAGATGGGTCAAAATTTATTGTCTATAATGTTTCTGAAATAAAATCTGCAAAGTACCTCTCGATATCTGTATCCTCCATGCCAAATATTATGTATGTGTACAAGTTAACATTGATCATCCGATATGTTGCATAATCTGGTCCTGTTGAGTGATTCATTAAGTTCATACCAATGTATTCCCATACTGGATCAGAAATTGACAAAATTATCCTTAATATTTTGAAAGAAAATGACATTCAATTCAAGATTACCTTAGACAGTCATACGACAATGTTGGAAATATGAGTGGGAAGTAAAACGGAGTCCAGGCTATCCTTGGACAATGTTGGAAATATGAGTGGGAAGTAAAACGGAGTCCAGGCTATCCTTGGACAATGTTGGAAATATGAGTGGGAAGTAAAACGGAGTCCAGGCTATCCTTGGACAATGTTTGAAATATGAGTGGGAAGTAAAACGGAGTCCAGGCTATCCTTGGACAATGCTGCAAAAATGAGTGGGAAGTAAAACGAAATCCAGGCTATCCTTGGACAATGCTGCAAAAATGAGTGGGAAGTAAAACGAAATCCAGGCTATCCTTGGACAATGCTGCAAAAATGAGTGGGAAGTAAAACGAAATCCAGGCTATCCTTCGTGAGAAGTGCAGTGTTGCTCATTATGTGCTGTGCACAGCTCATTCCCTTAATTTGGTTGGGAAAAGTGCAGTAAGAGGTTGTTCTGCTGTGGCCATATTTTGTTGCCTTCTGCAAAATCTTTATACCTGGCTTGTTGCATCTACTCATTGTTGGCAGGTACTTCAAAACATATGAAAGGGTTGGGTTACCTGTTAACAAAGCCTTGTCTGATACAAGATGGCCAGCCCGACAAAGTACTGTAAGATCTGTTAATAAATCATACCATGAGAATATTGCAGCAATGGAAGAATTGGCATGTGACAAAAATCAGCTGCGTGAAAGACGACTTGAAGCATAAGGATTTCGGAAGGATCTTAAAAAACTGGAGGTGGCTATTTTAATTGAAATTTGGGACACGATTTTAGAAAGATTTCAGAAAAAGAATGTATCCCTTCAAGAGCGCGGACTATCTTTAAATTCAGCCATGCATTTCTTAAAATCTCTCATTGTGTTTGTTAAAAGACAGCGTTCTGAATTTGATTGCTATGAAGAAAAAGGAAAGGACAAGTCCGCGAAGAACAAGTATAAACAATTTTCAATACGAACAAAAAAGAGAAAGTGCCAGTTTGCTGAAAGGCTATCACCCGAAACCATATTTTTCCCGAGACACAAATTCAAGGTTGAGGTATTTTTGATAATCATTGACAAACTCTCTTCAGCTCCCTAACATTAATATAAAGACATCTATTACAAATTTGGCCCTCTTACAAACCTAGCTGAGCTCAGCAATGACGCAATCCGATGGGCAGCTCCCACGTTAATAGAAGAATATTCAAGTGATTTCGAAGACTGATTTCTTTCAGAATTAGTCCAATTTTCTAAACTCTTCAAAAATGTTATTTTCCAGCCCCATGCTCAGTGCCAGGAACAGGAAGTAACACAATGCGAAACTCAAAGCACATGCACATTGCTAAAATTTTGTTGTTTTTGAATTAGCAAAATTTTACGTAGACCTTTCCAAATGTACATAGTGCACTTCGCATCGATCTCTCAATGATGACATCAAACTGATCATTTTCAAAGTTTTTTTTATGAAGTTAGGAGTTGCATGGGACAACAAAGACGAGTATGCTCTAATGAGCATTGAAATTGAACTTGTAAGCTCTTTTAGC
This sequence comes from Ampullaceana balthica, assembly GCA_944989445.1. Classification (NCBI taxonomy): domain Eukaryota; kingdom Metazoa; phylum Mollusca; class Gastropoda; family Lymnaeidae; genus Ampullaceana; species Ampullaceana balthica. The sequence goes on from CALYLW010001810.1 coordinate 42,154, forward strand.
TCTACTGACTTGATTGATAACTTTGCCATGAGGAAAGTTCGCAAACACAAGTTCAAGGTTGAAATAAATAATACATATTTTAATGAATTTTGGATTCATGTAAGTTTATATTAATTAAATTGACTTCTGTTTAATTTATTGTCTTATTACCCTCTGCCTTACAAGTTACAGTTTTATTTTAGATGTTAGCAATAATTTTATTTAAATGGACGCTGGCTGGGCCGGGTCCCTGTTTGACAGGGACCCCGTGCAGTCTTAATCCGCCCTGGGTGTTGCATCATATATTTCTTATACAATATGTGAGGAATTTATTCAAATTATTGAACATAAAATAAAGACACAATCTTTAAAAAAATAGGAACTGCAGAGCACATTAGTTTAGTACAGAGTACCAGAGGCGTCTCTAGGGTTGGTGTCACCCGGGGCGGAAGCTCATCGTGTCCACCCTGACGACCAATCTTCCCTCTAAGGTTCGTTGGTCCGTGTACAAATTAAACAAAAACTCGTATGTAAAGCTGCACAGCATTCATTCTGGGTGCAATATTTTAATAAATATGCTGCGTGGTATTCTAAACTGCTGCGCGACGTTGTTAAAATATCTGCGTTGCTGCGAAGCCGTGCAGCTTAAAGGATACCTTGCTCTCGACTTAATCCATATAACTCGTCCGAGTCTTCCATTGCCAAATAACGGGAACATACAGAAGTTTACATTTTGGTTTTACCCCTTTTGATGGTGTCATCCGATGCGGTCTGCACCCCTCGCATCCCCCTAGTGACGCCACTGCTTAGTGTAACTTATTAATTAATTTCGTGACGGTGACCCGTAACATAGCACACAACAAAAGAGCGAAAATGAAGATTGGAGGCAATTGTTAAAATATGTGGTAATGTTTCAATATGGAATACCAACGAGGTATAGCGCTTTTATGTTTGCGATAAAGCTTTTAAATAAAATAATATTAAAAAATACACAAACAAACTGTGTAATGAAAACGATAACTATAACGTTGAGCCTTGTATTAGATTAATAATAAAGCTCAAATCTTTTGTTTTCATTACACAATTTGTTTGTGTGTTTTTAAAATTTTCTTCTCTTTCATAATAATCATAATGCGCTCTTTAATGACATGTGACAAGAATTATTATTTAAAGAAGGAAAATGTTACCAACAATCGCTCCCCTAGAAGAGTGATGGCGAACCTATGCCACGTGTGCCACAGACGGCACGTTACTAAAATATTAATTCTTAATCAAACTAATGTGCTGGCATTTTGTGTTGGCACTTTGGTATATAAAAGTAGTTTTTTATTGAATTTTGGGCACACGGCCCCAAAAAGTTTCGCCATTACTGCACTTGAATAATAATGTTCTAAGTGACCTTTGAACCGAGTCGTGTTTGAAAATGTGATGTTTGATAGGCGTATATTGATTTAAAACCTTGTTATTTTGTACTACCTACAAAAATGTATCACGATACACCTTTCACAATTTGTGCTATGATACACTGAAAATGGACAATATTCCAGCAGCAATAACTCATTTTTGTCAAAGATTCGACATTCTGGGGGGTTGCGAATAATAGAAAAGCCTCAAACTTAAAAAAAAAGTTTATTAATTAATCGAATGCCATTTTTAAAGTTTAAGTCTTTTCTGTCATACTTTAAGAACATTAAATTTTCTAAAAGTTTGTCAAATTTTTGAACGCGTCCAAAATTTAAGTGACATTTGGCTTACCTTTGTAACTATCAAAATTAAAGTCAATCATTATTCAATAATTATTTAAGCCAGTAAAGGTATAACGTTGAATTTTGACTCAAAAATAATTCGAGTATATTCTCACTATCTTTCCCTGTTTAACAAAATTAAATAAAGGATTCACTTGCTTACATTTACTGCTACAAGAATGTGGAATCATGTCTAGTAGACACCATACTTGAATATATTATACAGTCGGACCTCGCTAAGTCAAAAACTAATATATTATACAGTCGGACCTCGCTAAGTCAAAAACTAATATATTATACAGTCGGACCTCGCCAAGTCAAAAACTAATATATTATACAGTCGGACCTCACTAAGTCAAAAACTAATATATTATACAGTCGGACCTCGCCAAGTCAAAAACTAATATATTATACAGTCGGACCTCGCCAAGTCAAAAACTAATATATTATACAGTCGGACCTCGCCAAGTCAAAAACTAATATATTATACAGTCGGACCTCGCCAAGTCAAAAACTAATATATTATACAGTCGGACCTCACTAAGTCAAAAACTAATATATTATACAGTCGGACCTCGCCAAGTCAAAAACTAATATATTATACAGTCGGACCTCGCCAAGTCAAAAACTAATATATTATACAGTCGGACCTCACTAAGTCAAAAACTAATATATTATACAGTCGGACCTCGCCAAGTCAAAAACTAATATATTATACAGTCGGACCTCGCTAAGTCAAAAACCTCTCTGTCTAAAATTAATTTTCAAGTCCCGGCCAATTACATAAAAATAATATATTTTATATCTCCTTAATTCGAAGATTTTCGGCTTCCAAATTCCCTTAGTCGAATTTTCCAAGGCGTTTGTGTTGTTATGCTGGGGCGACATTTAACTGATATTTTTTTTTATTAACAAGTTTTCGTGTTTAACGTATTTCATCGTATTTCGTAATTGTTATCTACGTGATATAAATTCGTACACAGTACACATTCGTACACATTTGATCTTTTTGGTGTCACCCCCCCTGATGGTGTCACCCGGGTCGGCCTCCCCCCCCCCGTCCCCACCTAGCGAGGCCACTGGTTGTAAGTGAAAAAAAAATAAATTAAACAATTGAAATTAGCAATTAGCAAATTTCAATAAATTGAAAGTGTGAAGCCATAAAGATATTACTTGTCAGAAGAACGAGAGAATTGTTTTGAGATCGTTAGCAGGTAATACTAAAAAAGTCCATACACATAATTTATCAATATATAACAGCATTATAATCAAAATAATCATTTTTGTTACTTCAAGCAAATATCAAGAATACAAGGCCCCAAACATTTTTAAAAACATTTTTGTATTTTTAATAAATGACTTTTAAATTAGTGAGGCATCTATAGGTCGTATTATGTGTACAATAATTTATTTGTTTAAGCATTTAACTACATTAACATATTATAAATATAAATACGTTTTCCAAGTTAAATGATAATATCATAAAATTTGTTTCAGAATTGACATAAATGTTTTTTATACATGACACCAATCTTGTTGTAGCTAATTGACCAAATACAAAACTGGTGAATGTTCTCAACTGAAAAGAGTAACAATAATAATAACCCACTTTCCAGCCCATGACGGACTATGGGACAAGGGAAGTAGCGTTCACAAGTTTTATTTAGCCACCACTAACGAGCAAGGGATTTTGTAGCTATGACAATACCTTGTTGGCCTGGCTAGCAACAAGATTACTATAAATCACTAAACCTAGAAACACTAAGGGATCGAAGAACAAGGAGTAAAGTTGTAATAAGGCATTAAGTTCTAACTTGGCGAGACAACGAAAAGATAATCGAATACAATATAAAACTCTGATAGACATAATGATAATCGAATACAATAAAAAAAACTCTGATAGACATAATGATAATCGAATACAATACGAACCTCTGATACACATAAGGATAAACATACTTTTATTGTTCCATTCCCAAGAATAAACACATACAAATTCTCCTTATACAAATTCTCCGTATACAAATTCTCATTATACAAATTCTCCTTATACAAATTCTCCTTCGCCCCTTTCTGCCGTTCGGACGTGTAACAGGTTGTTTGATCAATCCAGGAAAACCAAGACACTATCAACATTCAAAACTCGAATAAAACAACAAGGCTAGACATTAACCATGGATAAGCGTAGGACGCATTGATCTCCTTATGTAAATAGAGTCTTTAATATATAAGGTAAAATTTTGCCTTAAAAATATTATTTGCTTGCTTGCGTTTGTTTTTGATTTGTTTCATATTAAATCTTTAAGAAAATGAATCATCCCGTGGAACAATTTCATTGAAATTAAGTTTTTGTTTCTGAAATTTTATTTGTCCGTTTATTCTAGTATTTTTTTATAGTTAATTTTATTAAATAAGTTATTTAATGTCAAGTAATTCAACTAATTTTGATTTCAGTTGAATCTTTCTATTTTAAAATGTGACTTATTGTTTGCTAATGTCCATTGTTTCTAAAACTTTATTTGTCATTAATTGTTCACTACGATCTCGGGGGCCCACCCCATGATAACTACGATCTCAGGGCCCACTCCATAATAACTATGATCTCAGGCCCACCCCATGATAACTACGATCTCAGGGCCCACTCCATGATAACTATGATCTCGGGGCCCACTCCATGATAACTACGATCTCAGTGCCCACTCCATGATAACTACGATCTCGGGGCCCACTCCATGATAACTACGATCTCAGGGGCCCACTCCATGATAACTACGATATCAGTGCCCACTCCATGATAACTACGATCTCGGGGCCCACTCCATGATAACTACGATCTCGGGGCCCACTCCATAAACTACGATCTCGGGGCCCACTCCATGATAACTACGATCTCAGGGCCCACTCCATGATAACTACGATCTCAGGGCCCACTCCATGATAACTACGATCTCGGGGCCCACTCCATGATAACTACGATCTCGGGGCCCACTCCATGATAACTACGATCTCAGTGCCCACTCCATGATAACTACGATCTCGGGACCCACTCCATGATAACTACGATCTCAGGGCCCACTCCATGATAACTACGATCTCAGGGCCCACTCCATGATAACTACGATCTCGGGGCCCACTCCATGATAACTACGATCTCGGGCCCACTCCATGATAACTACGATCTAAGGGCCCACTCCATAATAACTACGATCTCAGGGCCCACTCCATGATAACTAGATATCAGGGCCCACTCCATGATAACTACGATCTCGGGGCCCACTCCATGATAACTACGATCTCGGGGCCCACTCCATGATAACTACGATCTAAGGGGCCCACTCCATGATAACTACGATCTCAGGGCCCACTCCATGATAACTACGATCTCGGGGCCCACTCCATGAAAACTACGATCTCGGGGCCCACTCCATGATAACTACGATCTCAGTGCCCACTCCATGATAACTACGATCTCGGGGCCCACTCCATGATAACTACGATCTCAGGGCCCACTCCATGATAACTACGATCTCAGGGCCCACTCCATGATAACTACGAACTCGGGGCCTACTCCATGATAACTACGATCTCGGGGCCCACTCCATGATAACTACGATCTCGGGCCAACTCCATGATAACTACGATCTCAGGGCCCACTCCATGATAACTACGATCTCAGAGCCCACTCCATGATAACTACGATCTCGGGGCCTACCCAGTGATAACTATGATCTCGGGGCCCACTCCATGATAACTACGATCTCGGGGCCCACCCCATAATAACTATGATCTCGGGGCCCACTCCATGATAACTACGATCTCGGGGCCCACTTCATGATAACTACGATCTCGGGGCCCACTCCATGATAACAATGATCTCGGGCCCACTCCATGATAGCACCTAGTAAACATATCAAACTCTGTTATGCTTTTTAGAAATATTTCTAGGTTAAAATTTAAATGATCGAAATTATTTTAAAGGTTGAATTCTTTAATAATATGTCGATAAAAAAGTATTATTTTCTGATTTAAAAGCGCCTTTTAAGGCTTTACACAAAATAAATGTAACTTTCACTGACTTAGTTATTGTGTAATTAAACATGCTTCTTTCAATTCAATATGCATAATTTTAAAAATAATAATTTAACCATTAACTATAAATTGTGAACACGCCTAATAAATGAGATCATAAATTATGATATGTTTCATCCTCATAAGGGTGAGGAGGGGGCGTTTTGACCGACACACTTTACATCGTTTAAAAACGCGAACGATATTTGAATAGAAAACAATAGAATGACATCTAACAAAAATACGTGTGGTGTTTTTATGTAATTCACAACTCTTATAATTTGTGCTGGATCTTTATTTGATACAAAGAAATAATGATAAATTTTGATTGAGGCTACCGTTGTTAACAAGATTATTGACAACATAAATCATTTTACTGCTACATTTAATGGCTATGAAATATGGTAGCAACATTTTTTCTGTTATGGATATTGTAATTAATAACGTTAATGTTAATGTTGTTTGTTTATTTATTCTTGTTAAAATTACGTAATTATTTCCCCATGATATGGGTTGTCTTATATAATGTAAATTTAATTTTTATACTTGTGTAAGTTATTTGTACTGTTGACGTCATTAGCCAAAACGTCTACTTGTGTATTATTCAATTAATAAATCTTACATTTATAGACTTGAATATACAATTTGTTTGTGTATCATTTATGTTATTTAATAGTTTTAATCACAATCCTACTCTACTTGATTCATTAACAACGATAGCCTCAAAATATTTTTTATTCTAAATCTTCGATTTTTAATTTTTTTTTACTTGAGTACTACAGTCAGTGGCGTAACAACGGGTTGGCATCGGTGCAGTTGCCAAGGGCGCCAGCTCAAAAAGGCGCCACTAAATCTGTAATTTTTACATTTGTATTTAAATAAATACATTCGGACCTCTCTAAGTGGAACTCAAAAGGACCCGAAAAAAAATCGACTTACGGAGTTTTTGAGTTAGGGAAAATTGCGTAAATAGCGCAGATTATTCAAGGACAATGTAGATATTGAGAGGTCGGGGGAACAGCCATACCGGTTAGCAGGTTTGACAGGAAAGAAAAGCGGTGTCTGTTGACATACCGACACAAGCCCGTGAGAGGAGACACCTTCCATCCCCTCCCCCACTTTACTCCCTCCACAGTGGGATGTGGGGAGTATGATTTTTCTTTTTAAAAAGAGTCACAGCAGGCAGCAAAGGGACCCCAATTAGTTACCACTCCTTTTTCTTTTCCTATTATTTTTGTTTTACTTACAAGGGTCACTTATTTCCTCGTTGAATAAAATAAAATACGAATTAACGTCCATTTACGTTGTTCTACGGAAAACGTGTTCTGAAATGTCACTCCAGAATGATAACCAAAACGCCTTGGAAATTCGACTAAGAGACTTTGAAAGCCAAAAATCTTGGAGTTAAGTAGATCTAAAATAAATTAGTCTTATGGAATATGGCCGGGACCTAACAATTAATTCGATATAGGGAGGTTTTCGACTTAGGGAAGTTCGAATTAGGTCCGACTGTATTTCACTTTTATCCTCGATAACAAAAAAAATGAATAATTAGTTATATTTAAATATATTTCATTTAATCCATTATAATATTTTTTATTATGTTTGTGGACTTTGCGGGGCTTCTTGTCATACAAATATCAATATTATTTTACAGTCTTTCTTTTAAAAACAAAAATCTTACTATACCCATCCCACTGTCGAGGGAGTAAAGTGGGGGAGGGGAGGGAAGGTGTCTCCTCTCAAGTGCTTGTGTCGGTATGTCAAAACAAATTGGCTCCTTTCATATGAAACATCAGACACCGCATCTCTTTCCTGGCAAGTCTTCTAGCCGCTATGGCTGATCCTCCCCCCTCTCTATATAAACATTGTCCTTGATTAATCTGCGACTATTACGCCAGTTTCCCTAACTAGAAAACTGAAATAAATAAATAGCAATTTATTATTGAAATAAAATGCTTTAAGCACCAAATGATTGAACTATTCCAAAACAAAAAACTCGATGACATGTTTCATTTAGATCTTCTAAATGTTCTCGCTACATGGGAATTGAAAGAATCGTACCCAAATATCGAACTAGCTCTGAAATTATTGAAAACATTTCTTACAATGCCAACCACAGTAGCCACTGCTGAAAGGGGTTTCAGCAAACTAAAAATTATCAAAAATTACTTGAAATCGACTTCAGGTCAACAACGCACATCATCTCTAGCTCTTCTTTCCACCGAACGTGGACTTAACAGTCAAACAAACTTCGATGAAATAATCACTAATTTTGCAAAAATTAAATCCAGAAAAGTTAAGCTTTGAACCTTTGATGTGGGACAAAGGAGTGGATCGGTGGAGTGTTACTTAAATTTACTTTTAATTGTGAGTTTCTATCGTTATGTATGCGATCATGAGTATGACGCATTGATACAATTGTTTTTATTTATAATACAATGACATGATACTTCAAGTTTTGCTGTAGTCTTTATTACCACAACAATATCCCGTTTTATCCACCAAGTTATTTGGTATTATTTAGTAAATAATAAACTCCAAATTATTATTGGTCCTGTCTTATGTTTTTTTTTATATTCGCGTTGTATGACTGTCACTGTCAGTCTTCGTAATTATTGTCATAAATAAAATAAGAGAAATTCAATAATTTTTTTCTAAAAAATAAAAAAAATTGCATAGCTGAACTTTGTCAATTAATCAAGGGCACCGAAAATAAATTAGCCAAGGGCGCCAAAACCTAGTTACGCCTCTGACTACAGTACTACACCGTTTTGTTTGTAAGTGATTTTAAAACTCAATAAAATTATGAACTCCTTGTTACGTTACACTTGTCTTACCCTCATTTCCTGATAAGGCAGTCATAGCAAAAAATGTTTGTTTTAAGTTACAATAGTCCTTATGTCTTTATTGAATAATAGTCAAGAAAAACAAAACCTTAAAGTTGAAAAAGGCCGAATGATTTTTTACATAAAATCTTGAAGTGTTTGCATGATACACGAAGGTTTTCTAGTTGGGATCCCACATTCGTACCAAAACTTTGACAGGAAATTTGAACTGATGAGCGGCGCTTTACAGAAATGTTTCAATTGTTATCAGCGCAAGTTATAAGTTTTATTGATTTATCAAGTTTTAACAAGAGATTACGATGTCTGATTTATTATAGACCCAGCCACCGGGGGGTGGGGGTGATGGTGGTAATTTGCTATTTTTTCCTTTGCACAGAAAATTTGAAAAGTAGGGAGAAAATGATCAAAATAAATGATTACGACTTGATAATATCTAGAGTATAACTTATCAGAGAGAGAGAAAGAGTCAGAGAGAGAGAGAGAGAGAGAGAAAAAGAGTCAGAGAGAGAGAGAGAGAAAGTCAGAGAGAGAGAGAGAAAGAGTCAGAGAGAGAGAGAGACAGACAGACAGAGAGAGAGACAGAGAGATATAGAGAGATGAGAGAAAGAGAGAGAAAGAGGGAGATATATATATAGAGAGACAGTGAGATATATATATATATATATATATATATATATATATTATATATATATATATATATATATATAATTTGCAATTGTCACGCAAGTCAGTCAGTCTGTCCTGACGCTACTAATTTTAGAAAGCAGGGAAAACCAAATTACTGCACCAAAGCATCAAAAGGTGTGCAAATTAAATATGCGCTGTGAAAAAATAGTAAATGAAGCCATTATTTTCGCTCATATTTTAAATTTGGAAAAGGGATCAATGTAAAAAGAGGACTTGATGATGGTTAATTATAAAATTAAAACACAAAGTGCAACCCCTATTATAAAATACTTTGTGTACATTTCAGAAAGTTTAATATTTCGTATTAATCAAACAAGGACAAGTTAGTTGGGTTTTTGAAAAAGGTTGGCGCCGTAGGCGCCCTAAAAAAAGTGCATTTTTTATAAAATAAATAGATTTCAGCTGAAAACTTCCGTCAATTTTGACGGTGTACGCTAGTATATACCGGTATATATATATATATATATATATATATATATATATAAATATATATATATATATATATATATAAACCTTCGTGTATATATATATATATATACACGAAGGTTTATATATATATAATATATATATATATATACAGAGAGAGAGAGAGAGAGAGAGAGAGAGTGCCTAATTCCACAGCTGCCTCTCAATGTTGATATTAAAATATCTGCTTTCAGAGGTCTGATCTGCTAATTTTCTTTAGACGCCAATTTTAAGCTCTCTAAGAACGGTAAATTAAATCAAAGAACTTAATGGTACAAAGATTGCAATTGTAACCGTTTCAATACTTGTCTTTATATGATTGAAGTAGAAGCATCACCTTATATATACCTCTAGACACTGTTAAAAGATGGTTGCACTTGCAAAATGCGCTACGCAATGTATGCAATCCTTCGCAAGAACTGCAACACAATATATATGGTGAGACAGGTCGCCACCTTGAGCACGGGTTTTGAGGACACCTTTCCGCTATCAACAAACAGACCATTTTTGACGTCTCTAGGAGTAGTGACATTTTTGTTCTGTGTCCAACTTTTTATTGTCTTCATTGAGTTAGTTTTTCCGTGGCATGTTATTATGTGATTGTTTATTTGTAATGATGACGAAACGTCTAGACATATATTTCCAACTATTAATACAACTTAAAATGTGTTGTTTAATTGACACTAATAGTTTGCGTATCTTGTTCGGAGAGTTGTAGATCTTCTGTGTCTGTGATAATTAAGCTTTCATCATTTCACAGTTTATTATTCTTATAAAATTGTGTGTTTTTTAAACAAAGAAAATTCTAAAACAAAATGTATAAATCAACACATTTTTGATGTTTTGAAAAGCCACTAAATTCGGCTGCCAGTTTAGGTAAACAAAAACAACAACAAGCCGTTACTATCACTCCTACATCGTTCATTTCAATTGCTCCTTGTACGAGCACTGATTGGATACAAACTTTCGGTTTTCTATCACAACATTTGCTCCGATTCCTCGACGTCCTATCTTACAGTATCGTCTTTGTCTATTCACCCTCTTGTCAGCTTCGCTCTTATCTTATCTTATCTTATCTTATCTTATCTGTTTACAGACGCTCCTTCTATACAGAAGATTATTGCGTCCTACGCTTATCTATGGTTTGTGTTTAGTCCTGCATTTTTATTAGAGATTTAAATGTTGATAAAGTGTTGGTTTTCCTGGATTCTTCAGGCAACCCATTCCACGCCCGAATTCCGGACGGGAAGAAGGAAAACTTGTATGTGTTTGTTCTTGCATACGGAATAAGAAAGGTATTTTTATCCTTATGTCTATCTGAGGGTTGTATTAAGTTATCTTTGTGTTGTATTTCTAAATTAGAATTAATTGCTTTATGTATGATTACTACTTTGCTCTTGGTTCTTCTATCCTCTAGTGTTTCAAGGTTTAATGATTTAACTAATGGTGTTACTCTTGTCAGTTTCGAATATTCTCCAGTAATGAATCTGGCAGCTCTTTTTTGAATTTGTTCTAGTTTATCAATGTTTTCTTTGGTGGATGGGTCCCATACAGAAGATGCATATTCTAGTGCAGGTCTCACCAAAGTGAGGTAGCATTTTAGTTTTATATCTCTATTACATTTGTTAAAGTTCCTTTTTATAAAGCCTAAGGTTTTGTTTGATTTTTTAATAACTTCATTGACATGGGGATTCCATGATAGTTTCTCATTTATTAAGACTCCTAAGTATTTTGCATCTTTAGTTTGGGTCAGTTCTTTTCCATGAATGTAATATTTTGAATTTATTTGTTTCTTTTTCTTTGTTACTCTTAACAGTTGACACTTTTCTGGATGGAAAGACATACTCCAGTTAGTTTCCCATTTTATCAATTCATCTAGGTCTTTTTGTAAAATTCTGCTCTTCTGCTAGTTCCACACATTTTTTCCTAATACACTCACAAAAATATTCGGCGAATGGTCTTTGGGGCCATCCATAAATAACTTCACGCACCTAGGGGAAAAAAAAAGGGGGGGGGGTCCACACATTTGTGACGATGTGTGTCGAGGGGGAGCGGGGTATTTGAGAAATGTGACGTCACATCAAAAATGGCAACGTCAAATAAAAAGTTCCTCTTAAATATTTGATGTCCTACTATTTATTTTATGATGTTTTATATGGCTTCAGGCATATTACTATATTAGAGTTCAACCGTACACTAAATACATACTTAAATGGCCAAAAAAAAAGTGATTTGAAATATGCTCTTTTTCAAATAGAAAAAAAAAGCTTTTAGTGGGGGGTGGGGGCAAAAGCATTGTGACGTCATATTTGAGGGGGGTCTAAGTTTTTGTGATGACGCGTGAAGAGGGGGGAATGGGGAGTGAAAAATCGGCCAAAATTTCGTGACGTTATTTATGGGCGGCCCATTTCTACTTTTGTTCTTAAAGCCATATAATTATCTCTCATTACACACCAGTAACATACATACTATTCAGATCACACTGAAGCCAATCATTTCACATTACTTTTCGACTGACAGACCATCTTACCTCTCTTTGACAGATAAACGTAGCATAAGTGTGCCATCAAATTCTTCAAATGTTTTGTAGTTTTTATAGTTATTACATATTTTTTAAATCCTTTATATTAACTCGTGGTGTCTGCGGCCGCCCGACCGAGCGCCCGACCGACCGCCCGACCGACCGACCGCAGTTGTCGCCAAAACTTTTGTTCGATTTTTAACCCACTTGCTCGTAAGCTAGCGAGCTGAAATTTTGCAGGCAGTTTTGTACCGATGATAAAAACAATGTATCAAAATTTCAGATCGATCGCATGTACCGTAATTAAATTATTGATTTTTTAGATTACTTCATTTATTCCTATGTATCATGCTGTTTTTTGAGATAGAGCGTCGCGGTGCGTATCATATTGAACAACCTTTCTGTCGCGCAATAAGGTGCGTATTTTATTGACAACTCTTTTTATAAACATATTCCTGATCGGTGCGCATTATATTAAACATGTTTTACGACACAACTGCAATTTTGTATTTCTGGATGGTCTTGCGCTGCGTATTGTAATTAACATTCTTTTAGTTACGTCTCGTACATAAAGGATTTATAGTGAAAAACTTGGTTTTTTACGGGTTTTTTTATTACATATATTTTAATGCATCGCATTTGATTGATTAGATAATGTGTGTGTGTGTGTGTGTGTGTGTGTGTGTGTGTGTGTGTGTGTGTGTGTGTGTGCTCAGACTGTAACAACAAGATGCTGACTGTCCATTATCATGAAAACGACGAATTTATAAGGTGAGATTATCAATACACGCTGACATCCTCTGTCTTATAGTTAGAGACTTCGTCATGTTTGAATGCTATATTTCTGCCTCTTTTTTTTCCCGTCACACCTTGTACAAGATCCTTCACGAAATTTGAAACAACGATACTTTAATTTTTAAACAATGGTTCACGAGTCGTACTATAACAAATACCAATCTCATATAATTGACTCAATCAGGGGTTATAGCAATAAATTAATTTACTCCTAGACTGCATGCAACTTCTGTACAGACTACATGTTTTATGTTGCATTACAATAGCGTCTAACTAGTACTTGATATTAACCGATAAAGGCAGGTAAAGTCCTCAACATTTCTATATTCAACACTGTATAGATGTTTTTAACATCTGATTTCACAATAAACCAAAAACTGCTATTTACATTTCTGAGACTTTCTCCATTGCCAGGTGGTAAGATGGTAGCAGTCAAATCTGATTAAATCAGTTCGTTGTGTTGGAAAATTTTATGTTAAAATTTACTCAAAGCCGCTACAGAAAATTTATACGCAAGAGCTTCAGAAATACTGTAATACTTAGATCAAACTCATATTTATTTATCTTATCTTATCTTATCTTATCTATACAGACGCTCCCTCTATGTAGAAGATAGTTGCGTCCACAGACCATGACAGATGATCTGTTGGCAAGTGATGCAGCTTTCACAGGCCACGGCTTTGTGGGTTCCACGCATTACCCAGCCGCCTAACTACATGTAGTGTTAGGTACCCATTCGGAGCGGGGTGACTCAGGGACGCCCTAGGCCCCGGGAACAAACCCTTGCCTTCACACGGATTCGAACCCGTGACCATCGGTACGACAGTCCAGTGCGCTGCCACTCGACCACCGCGATAAAATGTCAGTTAATACCACCCATGATATACTCATATTAAAATTGCATCATAACTTTTCGAATCACCAGATTTTGTTGTTCTGATATTTCTCTTATCCTAGTGGTTAGTAATTAATCATTGAAGTTTTTTAAAATTTTATTATTTTGTTGGTTTTTGGAAAACGAAAAGACGAATATTTTCATTGCGCTTGTTTACAATTGACAGCAGACGAGCGTTTACTTGGCGTAAGGTTACAACTGACAACCGTAATGATGAAACTGTTGTTACAACTGACAACCGTAATGATGAAACTGTTGTTACAACTGACAACCGTAATAATGAAACTGTTGTTACAACTGACAACCGTAATGATGAAACTGTTGTTACAACCGACAACCGTAATGATGAAACTGTTGTTACAACTGACAACCGTAATGATGAAACTGTTGTTACAACTGACAACCGTAATGATGAAACTGTTGTTACAACTGACAACCGTAATGATGAAACTGTTGTTACAACTGACAACCGTAATGATGAAACTGTTGTTACAACATACAACCGTAATGATGAAACTGTTGCTACAACTGACGACCGTAATGATGAAACTGTTGTTACAACTGACAACCGTAATGATGAAACTGTTGTTACAACATACAACCGTAATGATGAAACTGTTGCTACAACTGACGACCGTAATGATGAAACTGTTGTTACAACTGACAACCGTAATGATGAAACTGTTGTTACAACTGACAACCGTAATGATGAAACTGTTGTTACAACTGAGAACCGTAATGATGAAACTGTTGTTACAACCGACAACCGTATATACTCAGATCTTTATACATTATTGAAAAAGTTACCATCCATGAGTTGTGGCATAGTTTAGAATATAAAAGTTAATTATTTATTCCCCTATGTTAGGAGTGAATTAAAGAAGTGCAGTCACACTTTAATTTTTTTTTCTCACAGAAATTTATTTTACATCATAGATACACTGTATCCATGTATATCAATAAATTTATGAAAATCATGATACAATATAACTTATTCTAAATGTCATAGTATAAGCATTCTCATAGAATCAAAATTATACAAATAGTTATTTGAATTTACAGTGACAAATTTTTTTTCTATATTTAATAGATTTCTGACAGAAACCAGATAAAATGCACATCATTTATTTTTCTTAAATTTCAATTATTCTCTTGTAAATATGTCTATGCTCTCTAATGTTATCTAGCGTGTGTCTCCCCACACCACACTATATATAGGTCGTCTCCCCACACCACACTATATATAGGTCGTCTCCCCACACCACACTATATATAGGTCGTCTCCCCACACCACACTATATATATATAGGTCGTCTCCCCACACCACACTATATATAGGTCGCATGTCCTCATAAACTATCATTGATCAAATAAAACTTTTAACTATTATCTTCACCGGTTAACTGTCTTCATGTCACTGCATGACAAGAGTTCACATTAAATGTCATTACATTTGTGACCAGTTATTATCATACCTTGACACCAACATTTGTGACCAGTGATTCTCATACCTTGACACTAACATTTGTGACCAGTGATTCTCATACCTTGACACCGACATTTGTGACCAGTGATTCTCATACCTTGACACCGACATTTGTGACCAGTGATTCTCATACCTTGATACCAACATTTGTGACCAGTGATTCTCATAACTTGACAACGACATTTATGACCAGTGATTCTCATACCTTGACATCGACATGTGTTACAAGTGATTCTCATACCTTGACGCCGACATTTGTGACCAGTGATTCTCATACCTTGACACCAACTTTGTGAATGGGTTGAAATGTAAAATATTTTTAAAAAATAATCTATTTTAGATTTGAACAATAATCACTTTCTTTTTTATGTGACAAATTTAATGGTTAAAAACAAAAACTCATGTTAAGGTTACAACATTTTTTATTATATGTAACTTATTTACTTTAAAAGTGAATGGAGGATATATATATTGGAAAAAAAAACTTTGTCAGTTCAACAATTTTGTTGTTCGTTTTTTGCCTGTTTGTATGTTTGTTGTTTTATTTTTTCCTTACTCGTGTCCAAATATACTTATGGGCAGATTATGACACATATAAGTGAACTAAGAAATAATAATAATAATAATTACCCCCCTTTCTTAACATGACGGTCTATGGGGCATGTGAAGAAGCGTTCAAAAGTTTCATTGGGCCCCCACTAACGAGCAGGGGTATGTGTGGCTAGCACAATGCCCCGAGAACCTTGCCAGTACCTAGGCCAGAACCAGTGACTTTCTCTAGCCTCAGTTCGACAGTCCAGTCGAGTCCAATGTTAAAATGTTAATTAATTTTCTTGCTTATTTTTTCAGTCAAGACGACAAATGAAGAGACAAGTCCATTATTATTTATTGTTAAAAAAACCTAAAGAAAACATTGATAAACTAGAACAAATTCAGTAAAGAGCTGCTGGATTCATTACTGGAGAATATTCAAAACTGACAAGAATAACACCATTAGTTAAATCATTAAACCTTGAAACACTAGAGGATAGAATAACCAAGTGTAAGGTGGTAGTCATACATAAAGCAATTCATTCTAATTTAGAAATATAACACAAAGTTAACGTAATACAACCTTCAGATAGACATAAGGATAAAAACACCTTTCTTATTCCGTATGCAAGAACAAACTCATAAAAATGTTCGTTCTTCCCTTCCGGAATGAGGGCGTCA
>CALYLW010001810.1:59053-149398 GCA_944989445.1 Ampullaceana balthica
AATTTATAAATTAAATGCAGGGGAGACGGAAAAAGCACGTTGGTTGTGTGAAATAAAGATTAAAAGAGAATGCAAGGATTGAAACCGCTTTAAGAAAAAAAAATTGTATATATACATTGTCATGTAGGAAAGAAAATAATAGTGTCACCCATGACCAAAAAGAAAAAAAACAACTGATTGAGCACCTTCATGTTGTCCATGGCGTCTTTGCAATCGTTTCTTAAGTCTTTGGATTGACTACACTGTTCAAAAAACACTTCATTTGTTCGACAACTTCCAAAGTCCTTTAGCAATATACAAATTTATTGTTTTTCTAAATAGTAAATAGACGGGGTCTTTGAAATTTTCCTTACAACATATTCAGTTTTTAAAATTGTTTTACAAATATCGCTAGACAAGAATTCACGAAACAAAAGCGATATGTTGAAATCACTTCCAAAGTTTATTAAGTGTTAACATGACAACGAAATAAGCTACAACCGAGAACAAAAATAAGTCGAACATCTTAATATATTGAGTCAGTGTCTGATGATTCAAATCAACAGATGCAATCTATAAAGTTTAGTTAAGATTTCAATGTTTAACACTCAATCTCACGTCAAAAAATGTGTTAAGGTACAGCTGCATTCGATAAAATGTCGAATTTGAACGTGCAAATATATTTTGACAAAATATATTTACAAAATTCTTTTTAGCGCGATTTCAACATATAAGTAATCGGATGGGATTAATTATATATTCAAAAATCAATTTTCACATTTTAAAGCATTCAACAATCATCAAGTGATCATTATTTTGTCGATACAATTAGTCATTATTATTTTTCTTTCTTCTGCCAGATTTTTCAAGGATAGACAGCTAAGATAAGTTCAAATAAACTACTTAAAATAACCCTCAAGAGTATAACTTTCATTTGTATTTCGTGGAGCAAAAACGTGACCCATTACATTATTGAACATCAACAGTAATAAGATTTCCAGCGTTCATAATGTTATTTGCGTGAGGCAAACAATAAATAATACTTATAAATTATTTAAAGAAATGATCAAGAGAAATAAAATTAGTAGCCAAATTTTAATTAAATGCAAGATCTTCCGATGGATATGGCTTCATAGATTCTAGGATTCCTCATATATGTTGCAAAATGAAGAAAACATAAATAATTTTTAAATGTAATCGGCTGCTGTAATTGTTAAAAATGGGCATATTTTTCTATATCCTTTTTTTCTCGGTTATCATTTTAGTTGAATCAATGGTTTGACTTATTTGCGAAGACCTGGCAAACAGAAAAAGTTACTTTCATGAATAACAGACATGGGTTTTCGATTTTACCTTCCTGGTTCCAAGAATATGATTAGAGTTGGAATTCCTAATCGATATTACACACTAATGGCTCTTTATCGCATTGATTTTCAATGTATGTATTGATAAATCAATAAAGGAATATCTATTATTTGAAAGCAACACTTTTAATCATTGGCATTCAGAAGGTTACTACTGGATCGTGTCAAACTAAATTTTAAAACCAATTTATTAATTTTTTTTGCTGTTTCATAGGCTAAAAAATCCTTTTTTCAATATCTAATGTGATTTTCAGCTAATGTAATATAGTTCTTTAATATTTAATCATTGCAAAAAATTGAAATAAACACATATAGTATTATAATAAAGTTGCAAGCAGTGTTGACCAAAATCAACTTGTAAACATAAAATGGCTGACGTCACAGATGAGAAAGTAAGTTGTGAAAATATTATTTAATTACGTGCATTGTATAAAAAAAATTCATATAAATATTTTATGCAAGTATCAATGATCTGTACAAATAATTAAATAATACATGGAAGTCATCAGAAGAAATCAACTTGTATGATGTTGGTTTACTATACCTAGGTCTATTATAAAACTGTTTCCGCGTTTAAAATAAGCATAGCTTGTGGTCATTTAGTAATAGATAAATTAATATTTCATTTCGAATAAAATCAAATAAAATTTTAGAAATTTATTTTCCCAGCACGCTTTCCCTATTAAATAATCATAATAATGATATGAGCACACAGAAAAGATATTATTTATTTAGACAACAATACTGAATAGTAATGAAATAATTATATGTAATGCATATGTTAACGCATTTTATAAAAAAAATCTAGATAAAGGATATTTTTAAGAAAGAAATCGAAAAATTACGATTCAGATGTTATCGTGCGTCCAAAATGGAGTACAACCAAGCTTCATTATACGACGAATGGCTTGAACGATTGGAATATTTCTTATACTGGTTGATTCTTGGTAAGTGGTCTCGCATCATTTTATTTGATATGATCTCTAAGATTAAAAAAAAACATGTTTAAGTATTAAAATGTATAATATAATGCCCTATGCAAAAAAAAATAATTTTTAATTAAAAAACTAAAAAGATGGTTTCAGCTATTGTATTGAAGACTCGTTGAGTGCCCTCAATGTTCTTTGTAGCCATTGTAAGGGTCATGCTAAACTAGAAACGAACAGATTAATTGTTTCTTTCGGATTTCGATTACAACATTGCCCCACGAAGTGTGCCAAATCCTGCAACGCTTCGCTTCGTGCTATACAAACACTTGTCAAAACGATATTAATTGTATAGCAAACAAACGAACGCTCTTGTGCAGTGCGCTACCTTTCCAATAGTCAATAAGTGAGGCATGCTATTAAGTAAGAATTATTTTATATTATTTAATATAATTAAATACATATTTTGCTAATTTTTTTGTACGTGTGAGTGTATGACTGTGCTGTGAATGTGGGTGAATGCACTAAAATAATTTTCAATTCACTGCCGAAGCTGCTAAAATAAAATTTGCTTAAATATAAATCTGTTTTTTTAATTTTTATAACTATCCACATTCACATAAATTTAATGAAAATCTGTGTCAAAGTTTCTAAATAATTCCATTACGAAAAATCAGTTAATTTCTAAGTAATTATAAAAAAACAAACCAGTCAAAGTTAAAATGGGTTTAAATTTTGTTTCCTTGAAATCAAGGTATACTTCTTTGGTATATCATAGACCTTTACATTAAAATATATATTAATACATTATCAGTTGTTTAAAAGATGCACAAAAGCTTATATGGCTAAACAGTTCAGTATATCAGATTATTAACACATTTTAAATGTCCATTTTATGGATCAGTTTTTATAAATATTTATTAAAGCTATGAAATAAGATGTTAACTCAGGAGTTCCACAAGGAACTGTGCTAGTTCACTTACTCTTTTTAATTTATATAAATGATTTACCCAAAACATATCAACAGGAAGAAAAGTTAGGTTATTTGCTGATGATTGTATAATATATAGAACAATTAAATCAGACAAAGATTTGGAATTCGGGACTTGAATGGGTTGCCTGAAGAAACCAGGAAAATCAACAATTTATCAACATTTAAATCCCTAATAAACATTCAGGACTAAACACAAACCATATATAAGGGTAGGACGCAATAATCTTCTGTATAGAAGGAGTGTCTGTAACAGATAAGATAAAACAGAATGGCACTTCAAGTTGTATCCGGGTATTGAGTTAGTAGGTTTGTACAAATCAATATTTCCAAATACGTATACGTAGACGACATTTGTGACGAAGCAACTCGTTTTTTGAGGAAACTCAATGAGCCGAAAGGTTCTCTTGCTGCTTTATAAATATATGATATAACATTATGAACTTCTGATAGCCTTAAAAAACCGGAAATAGATTTACGTAACACTTCGGGTTACCGGAAATCTCTCGAAACTTAAATAGTTTTTTTTATTTGTGTGTCCCATAACTTCGTGGTCGTAGGGGGTTCTAATGTTTCCATTAGAACTTTCTCGGGGCTTGGTAGACCTGGGCGGCGCCCATCCCCTCTCCAGATCAGCGGAGGGCTTTTTAAGGATAGCCATTCATCAACATTTTTATTGTGGCTTTTACATATAGAATCTAATATTTGTATAAGAAATTTCGTGTTCACACACAAACACACACACATGCACACACAGACAAGATTGCATAACTGGTTTTTTTCCCAACTCAGGAAGGTGTATAAAACTTTGACATGACGAGTCAAAATCTCAGTTTCTATTTAATGCATGCTTACAATATTTCCCCCCTTTACTCCGTATACCAGACATTGAAAACATCTCGTTCAACCATATGAAGACCACAAGGGAAGAAACGGCTAAGTGACATTTTTGAAATTTTGTAGTTAACCTTTTATCTGACAGAGGATCGAAAATTGAATGCTATGAATTAGGTTTTGTGAAAAAACTATGTCCCTGGCCCTATTAAAAATTCAAATCTATTTAATTAATTTCTAAGAAATCTCTATAATTTTGAACTTTTAAACTTGAATATCTCAAAAGCACAAAAATGTGACATAGCCGTTTCTTCCCTTGAGCTCTTCATATGTATATTCTTTCCAAGTTCCATTTACGGAGACATTATTTTTTCAGTCTCAAAACTTATCTTCATCATTTTCAAAATGTCTATATAATTTTTTGACGTAACTATTTAACAAAACCTAAATTATCGCCATATTTTATTTATGTCTGCCTCAAAAGTTGGTGTCATCGTGGGACTGTATTCTCAATCAGCATTTCAAGGCACAATCTTAGCCACACCTGGACTAGTGGTAACACTTTTTGACGCCTTCAACAAGATTTATTGCTCAAGGAAATCATTAGATTATGTACCAATACTACGGTAAGAAATAAGAAAAATCAATATACATGGTGTCTGTATGGATGTAATGCTGTTAGGTGGCGCTGCGATCGATTTATTTTGTAATGCTGTTAGGTGGCGCTGTGATTGATTTTTAAAAAATTCTCTTGATGTGGTTTTTTAGGGCTTACCCATTACCCTGCTCAATAAATTCCTGTTCGCCTTTATTATACAAGTGTGAGCTTATATTTTAATACAAGGCGTGCATGGGAAGGCGCGCAAAAAGGTGTGCAAAATAATTATAAATTAAGGACTCGCTGTAAAAAAAATATTATGTGACGTCATTGTTTTAGCTTATATTTTAATTTTTGAAAAGGGAACGATGTAAAAATAGGATTTGAGGATTTATAATTATAAAATACTTTGTGTACATTTCAGCAAGTTCAATATTTGGTATTTAAAAAACAAGGATAAGTTACTTATGATAATTATGTATATTGATGTTTACAGCAGTAATTTTATATTGAACTAAAACCAAAAAAGATTCCGTCATTTTGATGGGTCATCTCTAGTAGCTTTGATAATGGAAATGAAAAATGTATCTTTTACGTTTTGTTGGATTTCATGTACAAGTTAAGATAAAATACGCAGCATAATTTAGCTTTCTTTATCATACGCCGAAGAGGTTCGTGTAGATAATTTTCTACATCGTTTATGATTTCAGAATTTAATATTTACATGGTGTATATTCCCAGTGCCCGTGCTGTGTTTCATAACAACGCAGCGGCTAAATGGGAGTGGTTGCAAAAGAAAGCAGAAGCTTATCTGATCATGTTGAATAAACCTGACCTCCCACTGGAAACGTAAGCATCATTTTTGTATTTATTTGTATGCTGAGTGGGTGCATAGGTGGGTGGATGGGACGGTGTTTGGGTTTATAAATGGGTTGACATGATTATAAAGTAGGTGATAGAAAAATGATTAGGAAGGTAGGTTGAGTGGTTTGTTGAGTGGTTTGTTGAGTGGTTTGTTGAGTGGTTTGTTGAGTGGTTTGTTGAGTGGTTTGTTGAGTGGTTTGTTGAGCGGTTTGTTGAGTGGTTTGTTGAGTGGTTTGTTGTGTGGTTTGTTGAGTGGTTTGTTGTGTGGTTTGTTGAGTGGTTTGTTGTGTGGTTTGTTGAGTGGTTATTTGAGGGTTTTTTGAGTGGTTTGTTGAGTCGTTTGTTGAGTGGTTTGTTGAGTGGTTTGTTGAAAGAAAGGTGAGTAGGTGGTGGCTCAGTGAATGAGTCGGTATGCAGTTAATGTGTATTGCTCTTCGACAGTAGGTGGGTAGGTGGGCAGGTAAATAGTGATGTAAGATTGTATATTGTATGTTTTAAATATAAAAATTATGTACATAAGTCTAAAGAATATTAAGTTGATTTTTATTTGAATGAACCATTCGATAGTCTAAGAGATCTTAAGATAGATGAATGAGGAATCCCCATATGGTACATGTAGTTTGAGAAATAATTATTGATAGAATTAATACAATATAAAACATATATATATATATATATACATGTACATATATATAATTATATATATATATACATATATATATATATATATATATATATATGTATATATATATATATATATATTTCAGTAACGCTAAAGTGAAGATTAATAATCCACTTTTATTATAGAGTTAGACAGTGGTACGATGAACTGTGTAAGGAGAAAGGGGAGATATGCGCTAACGTTATTGTCCAAGAACCAGTGTACAAAAAATTTAGTGATCCGAAAAAACTTGAGAAGTATTGTAGGAGATATAAAAAAATGAACGCATTCCTGGAAAATAAACTACCTTCACTTCAGGTAGGAGCAAATAAACCGAATATAGAGAAAAGTTTTCAGGAGGAATCCAGCAGTTGCACTTGGAGTGTTTTTTTATTTACGGGTGCCTATAAGTTATTTAAGTTATGTAAGAAATCATATAAATGGCTGATGTCTGTGTTTTCCTTTTTTCAGTTTTTAACTCCATTATGTTTTCTTTTATTTATTCACTTGACGGTATTGTATTTTGATTCGTTTAATCCAGTGTCATTACTTCATAAACATTTCATTATTTTTTTTCCCGGATAATCACAAAAATTTTGCCTTATCATCTACTTAAGATAATAGAGTGTTCTTTCTTTCCTCATCTGTATTGTATTTTTATTTTCATTTAAACTGCCTTTATACCTCTAAAATGCTACATTACACTTGTAAAATTGACAATATAATATCATAACAAATGAAAATAATACGCCCCTAAAGTATTTGTACTGTTTGTCAGAATCTTATTTTAAATTGTCTTGAGTTCGGTTGACCGAGATATATTAAACTAAAAATTATAACATATTATCTTTAATATATTTCTTACTTATTGAAAATACAATACATCGCCATTTTTATATTACCGACTTAAGAGATAAGTTTAAACAAATATTTTGAGAAACATGCTTTGTGAAGTCTTAAATTAATTAAACTTGACATCTTTGCGTTATTATGAAAACAAATAAAGATGTCGCACTATTGAAACGAATTCTTATCTCATCAACACTTATGTTTGAAATATTCAGATATCTCCAGAAAAACCCCAAATATTTAAATATTTTACAATTAATCCCACACATTCACAAATTATATTAAAAAAAGAAACGCCCACATTATCCCGAGATTCCAACGCCCCTGACTTTAAAAAAAGTTCCAAGTTGACCACTCCTTGGGCCA
Organism: Ampullaceana balthica; assembly: GCA_944989445.1. Lineage (NCBI taxonomy): Eukaryota > Metazoa > Mollusca > Gastropoda > Lymnaeidae > Ampullaceana > Ampullaceana balthica. Next base: position 66,486 of record CALYLW010001810.1, read on the forward strand.
CTACAGTCTCCATAAAGTGATGCATTGAGAAATGGCATTTTTGTTTGGGGTCCATTTAATTAATACCAGAATCAACAGGATATGATCTTGAAAGGGCAAAACAATCTGGCATAGTTTTTAAATTTCAATCTATACATGTGATTCATTCAACACCTGCTTGCTGTCTGCTATGACCCTGATAAGACCTGATCTAAATTTAGTTTTGCATTATTTGTCGACTTCTTTAATCCTCAAAAAACTGCCACCACTCCCCCAACCCACTATGATTTAAAACGTTGTTGATGTCTCCTGGTGAAATTTATTTGTTTTTTTAGTGTATTACCCGTCAAAAATGACGGAAGTTTTCAAAATAAATACATTTCAGATGAAATCTATTTTGAAAAAATACACATCAGAATAACAAATAATGTAAAACTAATACTAATATAGAAATTTCGTTTATTTTACTTATTTTTATTTTATTCATTTATTTTCATATTGAACAACTTTATGCGCAGTAATTTGGTGCGCTGCTTTCTAAAATTATTTGCGTCACAGACAGGACGGGACGGACGTGACATACATTGCAAATTATGTGTGTTCATGTGCGTGTGCTTTGCTAAATATGAATAATTTATTTTTAACAATATATAATATAAAAGCCCAAGTGGATCATTGGATGTGGAACGCTGAGGAACGATGTACAACAGTCTATAGCAGTTTTAAAAAATCGTGTGGTGATTAGAGCTGTAAAAATATTTAATATGACGTCATTGGTTGATCTTATATTTAACACAAGGTGTGCATCAAAAGGTGTGCAAATTATTTACAAATTAAAGACGCGCTGTAAAAAATATATTATATGACGTCATTGCTTTAGCTTATATCTTAATTTTGGAAAAAGGGAACGATGTAAAAATAGGATTTGATGATTTATAATTATAAAATACTTTGTGTACATTTCAGGAAGTTTAATATTTTCGTATTTATCAAACAAGGATAAGTTACTTGGGGTTTTGACAAAAAAAAGTGGCGTACTTTATGGACGGCCCCTATAAAAATACTTTGTGAACATTTCAGCAAGTTTAATTTTTGCTTATGAATAAGGTGGGCGCCGTAGGCGCCCTAAAAGAAGTGGGCGCCGAAGGCGCCACGGCGCCCCGGAACAATCTAGTACATAAATATTACACAAAATGTGCATGCATTTTATCCTTAGCAGGATGTATTTGTTAAGAAAAAGTTTAATGCTTCCATCCATTCAATATACTTTCTACTTATAAAGCCACCAAGCAAAGCTGGGGAAAATATATACCAGTAACTGTAAAAATGTTTTGTAGATAGAGACGATGCAAGAGATTGGTAAAATGACATGAAAAAATGAAACAAAATATATCTTATGGTTGAGAAGGTAAGATTTATTTTCAAACCTGACAAAGAATATGTATTTGTATGTCATTATTTTATTTATTAGTTTAGCTGTGTTTCTAAACTCATTATAAGCTAGAAAGAACCAATAAAAATATAAAACATGTATTTGATTAAAAATGCGTTAAATTAATCTTTTAGCTTAAAAAATATTAAAGAAATGAATTAAGTTTTATAAAAAACTAGCAAAATACCCGCGCTTCGCTGCGGAAATTAGGATTTCAGCTACCGTTGACTTTGAGAAACCGCGTAACACAAATTCAAAAAACCAATTGATTTCAATCTGAATCATGATGGATATACTACATATATTAACTTCACAGTCTTGTCTGTCTGTCTGTCTGTCGTGGTGCGGCAGAAAAACAAAAACGAAAAGTAAAAAATAACACACTTCCCGTGGTCCTATCAAGCTGATAATTTTTTTTCCGTATGTTACCATTGAGGGAGTGTACTCAACAATCTTCCAAAGTTTCATGCTCCTACGTACACGGGAAGTTGGATATTTAATGATGAGTCTCATTTATATAGCTCATAGAAGGAAAAAAACCTACATTTGGGCCCTAGGCCCCCTAGTAAGTGATAATTTTATGATTTTTACACCTGTTACCATTGCGGAAGGGTACTCAAAAACTTGCCAAAGTTTCATGCTTCTACTTACACAGTTAGTTGGAGAATTAGTGATGAGTATATTTTATATAAGAAAAATAAAACTACATTCAGGCCCCCCGGCCCCCTAGAGAGTGATAATTTAAATATTTGTTCGCCAGTTACAATTTTGGGAGGTTACTTAAAAACTTCCCAAAGTTTCATGATCCTATCTACTCGGAAAGTTGGAGAATTAGTGATGAGTCAGTTTTTTATATAAGAAAAAAACTACATTTGGGCCCCTAGCCCCCAGTAAGTGATAATTTATATATTTATTTTACGTTACCATCGCGAAATGTTACTTAACAACTAACGAAAGTTTCATGCTTCTACTTACATGGAAAATAAGAGAATAAGTGATTTTCAGTTTTTAATAGCTCATATAAGGAAAAAACTACATTTTGGGCCCCCCCGGCCCCCAATATGTGATAATTTAAATTTTTTTGCCTGTTACAATTGCGGAAGGGTACTAAACAACTTACCAAAGTTTTATTCTTCTATCTTCTTGGGAATTAGGAGAATTAGTGATTTTTAATTTTCCTATAGCCCATATTAGGAAAAAAACGTTTTTGGGCGTCCGGCCCCCATAAGTGTGAATTTAAAAATTATTTTACCTAAATTATCGTCACGAGAGGCTTCTCAACAACTTCCCAAAGTTTCATGCTTCTACCTACACAGGAAGTTGGAGATTTAGTGACGAGTAAGTTTTTTTTATAAGAAAAAAACTACATTTGGGCTCCCGGCTCCAAGTAAGTGATGATTTAAATATTGTTTTTGCTCGTTACCATCGCGCAAGTGTACTTAACAACCAACCAGAGTTTTATGCTTCTAAATAGGAGAGTTTGTGATTTTCAGTTTTTATATTGCTCATATTAGCAAAAAAGCAACATAAATGGGCCCCCTTACCCTAGGGGTGGTAACCCGGGGTTGAAACACAGCTTATGATCTGTCCCGGGTCAAATGAGGGGCCCATTCAAAATTTCAGCACCCTAGGTCCCACGGTGTGGAATTCTATGGTAACAAACAAACACACAAACAAACTTTCATCTTTTTATATTATATTTAATGATGTCAATGTCTCAATAATGAATTAGACTTCGATAGGATTTGAGTAATTTGGAATTTTTAAGCAGTGTTTTTTTAGTTTTGTTCCCTTATAGTTGATACAATTTTACATAAATTTAATTGGAATATAACATTTACAGAGACATAACTTGTTCAAAGATAAAAATTCACAGAAACACAACATGCACGGAGCAATAGCATTTACAACGACATTACATAAAAAGTGACAAAATATTTAGAAACATAAAACATGGAACAGGTTAAAAAAATTGCAGCAACATTACATTTGTAGAGACAGTATATTCACCGCAACATGATATTCACAGCATTTAAGCATTCATATTTACATTGAATCCCCAAAAGAGAAATTTACAGCAAAAAAATTTTGTACAGTGGCATACATTTTTACAAAATCATAAAATTCAAGGGGACAAATAAAAAATTTACAGACATTAGTCTCTCACGAATATAATATAATCCTAATCCTATCATAAAAAGTTAAGTTTTGATCGCATTATTTCCTACTCATAATAGGTTTCTGAAGCAAGGAATGCTTTTCATTGTATTTAAAAGTTTTCTTTGGTTGCAGGAAGTAAACTTAAAATTTTATTGATTGTATTCGTGCAAGCTGTTGTCTAGAAGTGCTCAGGTTTGAAAAAAATACCAGACTAATATCTATAAATTAGATCACGCAACTGCCTTTGTTCCATAGTGGACGACGCATTGACGTTCCCCGAATAATTGTCTTCTGGAAAAGACAGTTAACAATGCGTCCACCCGCGCATGATTCATGCTAAAAACTGCACGTGATAGGGAAAATTGCAACATTATATAAGAAATAAACTACTAATAAAGGAACATTTTCGACAGAAAAATGTAAATAGGTGAGCTTCATTTGTGCATTTAGATGTGAATTTTTAAAAAAACCCGTTAAAAAACAAGTTTTTTACTATAAATCCTTTATATACGAGACATAACTAAAAGAATGTTCATTATAATACGAATCGCACAACAATCCAAAAATCCCAAATTTTAGTTATTTCTCAAATATATAAAGGATTTATAGTTTAAAAAACTACTACAGTCTGCCTGCTAAATTTCAGCTTGATTTGATCACGGGAAACGGGTTATAAAACATGTGCGCACCACGAGACAGACAGAATTTACTAGCATTTACATTTACAGATCAGGAATATATTTTAAAAACGTATCGTCAATATAATACGCACCAAACCGCGTGACATGAAAGTATTAAAAAGGTTGTTCAATATAATACGCAACGCGACACTAGCACACAAAATAACATGCTACATAGAGATAAATAGAGATAATCTAAAAATTCATTAATTTAATTACAGTACAGTCGACCACGCTGAAATTTTGGCAGATCATTTTGATCGTCTGCACAAGTCTGCTTGCAAAATTTCAGCTTGCTAGCATAAGGGAAATGGGTTAAAAATCGATTGAAAGTTTTTTCGTCAAGCAATCAGGCAACCAGACGCCACGAGTTAATATAACATATAAAGGATTTAAAAAGGGTACAACATTGGTTTCAGTTTGTTTAGAAATAATAACTAGAAACTAAAAATCAAAGTGTCACAAACTTTGTTTGAAATTTTGGAAAACTCGTTTTGAGAGTATTATAATTGATAAGCAAAAAATGACAATATTTGCAAAGGGCTAGCCATATGATTTTTATAATATACTATTTAGAGTGACAAGACTATGTGAATTATTTTGAAAAGCATATATAAATTAATTTTAAATTCTCTCCAAACGTAAAAATATAGCTCTGATTTCTCGTTAAGCTACAGAAATTACAATAATATTTGATATACAACAGGACTGCAATAAAGTTTGTAAATAAAATTTCTTGTCTCTAAACACTTCAACAGTGCTGACCATGGCGGAATTTCAGATATTGAAGTTACTAGTATATTATATGGTAGCAATACCCATGATAAGATCTACATGGCAAATATATTTATAAAACGATTTAGTACGTTGGGTGCATATAGAATAAACGAAATTCACAATTTTACCCAAAAGTAAAGTCTTTTTCACGTTGTGGTTGTAACTGATGTAATTTTTTATACTAACACATTTTTCTTATATCCTGTGTCACTGTTTGTGGTTGTTTTTTATTTCATTTTTTCAGATTCATTACTGGAGATTATGAAAAATTGACAAGAATAACACCATTAGTTAAATCATTAAACCTTGAAACACTATAGGATAGAAGAACCAAGAGCAAAGTAGTAATCACACATAAAGCAATTAATTTTAATTTAGAAATACAACACAAAGATAACTTAATACAACTCTCAGATAGACATAAGGATAAAAACACCTTTCTTATTCTGTATGCAAGAACAAACACTTACAAATTTTTGTTCTTCCCGTCCGGAATTCGGGCGTGGAATGGGTTGCCTGAAGAAACCAGGAAAACCAACACTTTATCAACATTTAAATCTCTAATAAAAATGCAGGACTAAACACAAACCATAGATTAGCGTAGGACGCAATAATCTTCTGTATAGAAGGAGCGTCTGTAAACAGATAAGATAAGATAAGATTTTATCTTTCATGTAACTATTTTTCTTGATATATGTCTTAATTTATTAAATATAATTTTAATACGTTTGCAAGTACTGTATGTTAATTGTACTGACGAAGGCATAAGCCGAAATGTTAACGTTTGTATTAGTTTAGTAATTAAGCTTAAATGTGTTGTTTTCATTACACAATTTTTTTTTGTATTTTGTTTTCAATAATATTTATTTTCGAGTATTATTTTTTTTTAAAACTGTATAATTCTTAAAAAACGTGAATATTAATACCTCACAAGTACGGTATATGTGTACAATATGAATGAGAGGTATAAGTATTTATTATGTTATATGGGGGAATCTGTTGTGGAGAAGTTATGATATTTCTGAAACTTTGTACCGTAACAAAGAGTATGTCACTCCACCCAGAAAAGTGTCAACTGCTAAGAGTATCAAGTATAAATAAACAAATAATTGCTAACAAATTAATTCATGGGAAAACTGCGAATCTAATCTAAAGATGCAAAGTACTTTAGAGTAATAATAAAGGGAAAACTTCTTGGAATCCACATATTGATCAATTAATTTTTGAAAGCCAACAAAACTTTAAGTTTAGTTTCTTAAAAAAAAATATTCAAATTTCAATTAAAAATATTAATTTATTTTTGACCTAGTCTTTGGTAAGTGGAATACACCAGTGGTTCTCAACCTTTTTAGATTCAGGGACCACTTGAAAAAAATTGTATCTTAGCCGCGGACCACTACTGAAAATTGTGCTATATATGTAAATCTATATATATCATTCTCTTCATGGTCGGACCATGCGATGCAAGAAGCTGCAAGTATGTGCAACAGAGTATGACGAATGACCCTCGCTCGGGTCAACTAAACACAATTAACAGTTTCACAAGCGAAGGTAGTGGAGCGGTGACCAACAATGGCCCTTGCATTTCACTTGCATTGTTCCTTCACAGAAAACGTGAAATTCGTAGTGTACTGGTTAACACGTCCGCCTCGATTATGATTATCGATTATATAACTCCGATTTTAAACCGATTAACGTTTTACAGCTGACTTCATAGAAGTTAGGGGTGTACCGAATTTCGCCTGCTAATGTCTCGAAAATAAACAATGAGTTGGCAGTTTCACCCCCCCCCCAAACCGACGTTCACTCGCGTTGTTTTGATTTCTTCGTGCTGTAGTTTGTGTCCGTTCTTTCTCAACTTTCTTTGCACTCTCCATGAGCAAGTCAGCGGCGTATGCTAAGCCGCGGGGCGTCTAGTGTATATATAATTACAATTTGTATAAAACTAGTTACTAGTATACATGTTAGTTAGCAACACTTTATACTAAAACTCTGCGATTTGCGGGCTCCAATTTCAATATTGAATGGAATCAGATTGTAAAGGCTTTCTTTTGTAACGAACAAAAGTCACTTTTATACTATTCTTATGCTTATAGTATTATTCAATTCTTATTTTTTACTATACAAAACTTGAAGTCATAAACAGTTGTTAGTAATTATTAAGACTGCTAAACTAAACACATATTCTAAAGGCCCGACACTAGTGGCTTAAGGCCTTGGCTAATACCTGGGCAACCTGCTACACTTGCTGAGCAGTGCCATACAACATTATCTTAACGTGGGACTCTTTTACCTCCCTAACCTCCCCGGCTATGTCTAGTGCGGGACACGACGTCAACAGGTGTAGGACTGTCTCAGAGGCAAGGCTGCAATGACGGCAGTTTGAGTCCCTGTTGTGGTCTAGCCTGTTAAAGTACGAGTTGGTTGGGCAGTGCTCTGTTCGCATTTGAGTCACTAAACTCTGATGTTTGCGACTCAAGCTCCACCACTGGTCTGATTGACTTGGCCTGGGCATGTTAGCGAATACCCCCCTGGCAGTCGTATTGTCAGCCCACTTCTGGTACCACTTGCTCCTAAAGTGGTCCATTAGCAAGGTCTTTGCTCCGATGTAAGTAACTGGGACGTCTGGTTGGGGCTGTGCCGCCCCTGCTTTTTCGTTGCCGTCAACATTCACGTGGCTCGGGATCAACTGCCCTGTCACCTTACCCCCATGTCTTTCGAGCTTACCCACGTCATCTAAGATGTCGTCAACCAAGTGGGTGCTACATTTCTCACTTATTAACTGAACTTGATAGGACCGTCAAACCCCCACGAAACAGATGGTTTTGACACGGTATTGTTTTGTGACTCGAGATCAGCTCTCGAGGTCATGCTAAGTAAGACTGCTACATTAGTTTATTTAGTGCGAGCCTGAGCTTGCACATTTTAGCACAGCACATCCAAACGAGGTGTTATACTTGAACGACTGCATCTTAGTTCATCTTCAACTTCAAGTCGGGAACAATGTTTTTTTTTAATTGTAACCAATGCAGAGAATCCACATTCATAAAGATATGATGTTGCAAAGGGTAAAAGTATTTTAAAAGCTTTCTGAGACAGATCTTTGTACTCCTAAATAGCTCACTTTAGGATGCAACATATTGAAAGTAGTATCGCTGGTCAGTGCAATGAATTGGTTTAAATTCGATGTAGGTAGATTGAATGAGTCGATGTGTGCAAGAAACCGACAGGAAACCAACGAAAAACTCTGAACGTTGTTTATTGTTTTCATCATTTACTGTTTTTTCGGTATATTCGTACAATTGATCAAACATGTCGAAGTTACCTTTAAATAATCTTGTTTTCCAAAGATCAAGCTTTTTTTTTGTAAAGCAGACACTTTGTCACTGAGCATATAATTAAATGTGTCTGTTTTCCTTGCAGAGATGAATACGTTTATTGAGCTCTTCAAAAAAAGCCAAGTAAGCAAGAACAGCAACCCATAAGCTATCGTTCAAATGATCAATACGCTCGTAAGCGTTGATTTTTTTCTACTCCAAGAAACTCTCTAACAGCATCACGTAATTCAAACAGTCTATTAAACACTCCCCCCCCCCTAGATGACCAGGCTTTTTGATCTGTGCAACTCGTATATAGACACCAGAAATGATGCTCTTAAAGCGCTTTCATTGACTTTTGTTGTTCGTCGTATATGCAGGACTTCTGACTATCAAGTTGAGAACCACTGGAATACACAACCCAAAAAATATTTTTTCTAAAAATGTAATCAATAATGCAAATTTGATAGAAATATAGTACAGCAGACCTTGAGTGTTTATAAATCCAGTTTTACACATGCATATGACTCAGGGTGTAATTTTCCCAAGAGTTGTGAACATTTTGAGATACGTTTAGTTTTATAGTGGTAACTTCAGCCCGTAGGCTACCGATATCTTAGAAATCATATGGATTGGTGCGAAGTTAGGATAAAATAAAGCAAATCTAAAAACTATAACAATAATTTAATTGAAAATCAAAACAAGCAGCATCAACAATGTCTCCGTACTTCTTATGCTTTAAAGTATTGCAGACACAATATCTTAAGGTCATTAGAAGGTCTCTTTGCCAAATGTTTCTTGGAGCGAATTCAAGGACTGTCAGTGGGTCGGATTAAATGGCGTCTTGGGTTTAATTCATTGGTCGCGTTCTTCCTGTTCGGCATTAGGGCGCAGCATGGGTTGCCGGGAGGGAAAACCAAACCAGCCTAATTAAAAATGCAGACTAGACGCACCACATGCATAAGCTTAGGACGCAACAATCTTCTGCATAGAAGAAGAGTCTGAATAAGATTAGATAAAGTTAAATAAATAAGATCAAATAAGAAGTTTTCTGTTAAATAGACGCAGTTATTTTGAGGAAAACGCGCATAAGATGTAATTCACATATTCAACGTGTTCTTTGTTTTGAGCATTTGTTTCCTGTTCAAACATAGAAATACTACATAGTTTGGCAGTTATCACCTCAATTATACACAGGAAGCATAGTTTTTTAATTTTCTTCTTGTCACCGTTCTGTAGGCTTAAAAATTCCATTGCTATTAATTTGTAATAACCTGTACAATACGCTCTAAAACTTGGACTTAGATTTAAAAGGCAAAGATAGAGGGAAAATTGCCAATAGTTTAGGTTTTTTAAAAAAATGTATTGTGTAAATTCTTTGCATTTTTTAGCAGAGGCGATAATATAGGTCACGTGGTTTCCAAAAATTTGTCATCTCAGGGCTATAAGAAGAAACAAATAAATTACAATAAATAAATTATTCTAATTAGCTCCATTCGGCCACAAAGTTCCTTGTAACCGAGATTGTATCAAACCAAGTATTTGGTCTTCTGCCTCACAAAAGTGTAGTGACCTATTGGTTTAAAAGCATATTCATATGATAATGTTTTGCCCCAGGGACTCGAGTTTAATACCTAGCTGCCAAATACAAGTGTTATCTTTACATTCTATAAAAGTATAAAACATAATTACAGTCGGGGTAGTATGGAAACGAGCAGGTTTTACTATTATTGTTATTATTAATTATTATTATTTTTGTTGTTGACGTTGTTTTTTAAGAACATTTATCAAGTCTTATAAATTTCCTGACAAGCGATTTGTTATTAGCGACATCTAAGTGGCTAAGGCTTCTTTCTTTTAATAAATAAGAAATAAAGAGAAAAGCATTTACATAATTACACAAGGACTAAAAAAGTCAAGTAAATATATATTTTTAATGTTTTAAAATAAAATTGTCATACCTTTTTTATGCCATTATGTAGGTATATAGAGAAGAAATTATCTTATCAGCTATTTGTTTACTATTCGTTAATTTAAGACAGCTTATTGGACTTAAACAAAAAAACAACAACAACAGTTTCGTAAATTTCCTATGCTAATAATTTTGAGAGCTTATTGATTAGACTGTATTTATGTTTTCAAAACATTGTTCCGATGACATGTAATTTAAAAATAGAACATTACTAAATGAATTATGACGTTTTCCGGTTTTATAAATGACAAGGTCTATTACAAGCTTGTTAGTTGTATTGAAAACACATTCATTTTTTTAAACAAAAGAAGAAACGCAAAATATAATTTAAATGCAGCATTTAATTTTAGGAGGTAACGCTCCAACGTTTAGTTTGTAGGCATCTTAAAACTAATCCTGAATGTTTTTAAGAGTATTGTCGAATTCTTAGCCTTCTCTATTATTACGACGAAATTTCCTTCTTGTAAATTTTGCGTTTTTCTTTGTTGTTGTTTCTTGTAAATTTTCATTTTTTGTTGTTGTTTGTTTTTTGCTGTAGTTGATCTCACAAGTTGTCCACTTCCAAAGTCTTGTGTCAGTGATTCTGATGTACTCAGTTGAATAACCATTGACGACTCTTCCTTGGGGAACTACAAACCTTTCCTGATAAGAAACATTTTCAAATTTGTTGCAATTAACAAGACAACCATCGGTGAATTCGCAACACCATGGGTAGACAATGGTGTCTAACCATTCTTTATTATAGTTCCAGTACATTCCGCTTAAAAATTTTCCTTTGTCACAAGTTAAATGTATTGTGCTCAATGCTTCCATCGGCGTGTGAACTGTGGGGTTGCCATGTCATACAAAAACGAAAAACACAAGAAAGAAAACAAAGATTAAAAAAAAATTACAATTTAAAAATGTAAATTTTAAATTAAATCTTAAAAAATACACTTTAATCCCTATTATTTTTTTTACACATTTATTCAATTATTTCGTTCAAAGTTTGTCCTTAAGTAAGTAATTTCAACACTGCTTCTAAGATCTGTACCGTTGACCTATTCAAAGTGTTGACGCTATAAATAAGTTGCAGTGAGTGATAAATAAATAAACATTTTCGTGGCTTTTAAAAAAAAAGAAAGATTATATATATTTTTTTTAAATTTACGGCAAGCGGCTCCAAAGGCCTAGACTACTTTCCAAAATACCTTCATCCAGTTACAGGACCTCAGTGTTGTATAGTTTAAAATAATTGATTTTAAGACCATGCATAAATCATAGCTTTGCTAAATATCGATGGTTCAAGATCTGTTGTACACTTTATTCATTTTAATAAATGGTATATAATTTAGTTAAATTATTACAAATGACTGAATGGTTATTTTTTTATTTTGGAGATCGTAAAAACAAAACAACAACATCTGAAAAATGACTCACTAATTTTGCAGTCAGAAGGTATCGTAGCATTTTTCTTGCAGACAAATTCCAGATGATTTTTATGGAGCCTGTTGATGTTCGTTATAGTTTTTCCGTGGCACACAAATGTAGAATTTTCGTCGGGTTCCTGCGAATGAGCCTGATCTGCGTTCAAAAACAAGAAGAAGCCAAAGATGACAACAGATTTCCTCATTTTGGTGACGTTCGCTCCGGAGACTTCCAGCCTAGCGAACTTTGCCCACCCCTTATAAACCCTGCACAAGTCGGTCACATGGGGTATAATGGCGCTTGTCGTTTATAGTTTCTTTGTTGATCGCTTACTTGATGTGTGTTTTACTGGCGACCGTAACAACTCTAAATACTGGGTCATTGTTTTCTCATCACTTCGAGGTTCTATGTTAGGGTCTATTTTATTACTCGAACTTGGACTTGCAAAGTTGATAACAGTAACTCAGATTGAGGGGGACACGTACAGGTGTCAGTAAAGTTCGGTGGTAATTATTCGTCCGAGTTTGGGTGGAACATGTGTTTTGATTATTTTGTTCAAGATTTAAATGCTTTACAATTTGTGTCTGTTCAATGACACGAGACTCGATTGATGTGAAACTGAATGGTTTCAAGGCAAGGACATCGCGGGGGATCTACTTATATAAGGAAAAGTTCTTTAAGTTCAACAGTGATTCTAAAACAATGCATAATAGACAACATGTCAGTCTATACAAAGACATTGAAACTAATTTTTTGCAGCACATCGTATACACTACTACAGACATATCATAATAACAACAGCCAAAATATATTTGAACCAGAGCAAGGCGTAATAGACAAGGTTTATAACGACTAAAATGTAAATCTTGTTATAATTTCGTTAACTGGACAGGGAATCTAGTATGAGGTACGGATATCAAATAGTATAAGAGTGTTTTGGGACAAGAAGTAGGAATATGCCTGCCACGTAGCAGCAGTAAAAATAAGTGGTGATTCTATATAAGTTAGGTAAATTCGATTTTGTCTATGGAGTCGATGAAACCATAGCGCAAAGCTAAGAAAAGCTCAGTGAAAGTATTCTATGCGCCAGGCTGCTTGCTTGTGTGATCATTTTTTTCTTTCTTACATAATTAATTTTATTGTTAATAAATTATTTTTTATATATAAAGCGTGTAACTGTTAATGTTATATAGATTTAATATTGATCAAATTATGTTTACAAATCAAATTTTTATTGATTAATGTTTATAGATAAAATATGGATTTTTTTCTACTATAAAATTGCTTAAGGATGAATATTTGTTTATTAATTTAATGTTTTCACCCCTATACTTTTTAATATTTATAAAATCTTAATGAGATATTTGCCAATACTATAAAATCACAAGGAACAATAAACAATATCGGTTTTACTTTATTATTTAAGTAAAGGCCACGCCATACTCAGACTTAAGGGGCCGTCCATAAATGACGTTACGCGATTTTTGCCGATTTTTGACCCCCCCCCCTCGTCACGCGTCGTCACAAAAACTTAGACACCCCCTCTAAGAATACGTCACAAACCCGGGACCCGGGTACCCTTTGATGTGTGATTACCCGTGTAGTAAAATTCCGCCCGGGTACCCGTGAAAATATGGCTTCAATGTCTATATTAACCGTAGGCCAAACTTCGGCTCCCATGCGGCTTTTTTGTGTTCACATTGTGGCTTGCGAAACAATTTATCAAATGAAAATTTTTGTTTCAAATATATGCTGTGAAGTACATCTAAGGAGAAATATCTGTCAACGGGAAATATCTGTTAACGGGAAATATCTGTCAACGGGAAATAAAATACGGTCCCAACAAATATTATGTTTTTTTTTATATATGTTTTTTTCTCTCAACGTGAAACAGAAATCGCACAACACACACAAAAATAAATTGGTTCTTTAAAAGAATCATATTAAGAAAATAAAAGTCCTCTGCCAAAAAAAATTTAAAAAAGGATGGACTGCTTAGAGATGAAAGACGCTGTGTTTAATTTAAAAAAAAACCCTTGCTTTGACTAACTTTGCTTTGAAATACGCCGATTGATACTAGCTAATGTGTTTATCTACCCCCTCTCCTCCCTTCACTCCTATAACCCACACCCCTGCACTTCTTGTGTTCATTAACAAGTGGTGACCTATAAAAACTGATGTTAATAATGCGTACAATGTCGTCAGTATTTAAATTTAATAAATTAAATAGTTACTAACAGTGTAAGATGGTTAAGACGTCGGCTGTGAGGATAGACTGCACAGAGATGAAAGATGCCGTGTTTGTTTTTTGTTCATACAAGCACCCTTGCTTTGACACTAACTTTGCTTTGAAATAGCCGACAATGGGTCACTGATTGATACTATCTAATGCCGTTTTTCTACTCTCCCCCCCCTCTTCTCTCTTCACTCCTATAATCCAGTGCTTCTCAAATTTTTTTGTATTCCGGACCGGCAGGAATTTTTTCCATTGCACCAGGAACCTGTGCACTATTTTCCCTGTACTTACATGGTAGCGAAATGTATTTTATTTCCTTTTATTTTATTTACTTTTATTTTATTTCCTTTTATTTCTTTCATTTATTTGCTTATTGTCAAAAATGACAAATTCTATACGGTTATTATTATTGGTAGCAATTGGAGGATTATAATTATATTTTTCTCTCCTTTCTTGATAACTTCCGCGGACCCCCACTTTGAGAAGCACTGCTATAACCCACAGCCCTTGCATTCGCGTGTGTTTCTTGCATTCATTAACATGTGTTTGCCTAGCCCTAAAATTGATATTAATAATACATGTACACCCAAAGTTAACAAGATGGGTTGGACGTCGTGTAGAATCAAGTTGACAGCGACACGGCAAAATGCAACCATTGTAATTAAATTGTGTCTGTGAAAGGTGGCAACCCAACGCGATGAAACGCCATTTGAACGCTATTGATAAATTGATATTTATAAACAAACCGCCGATCCACCCAATGTCAGCAATATTCTGGTGTCAACAAAAGCAGTACCACTGACCAAAGCACGATCACTTGAGATTTACCGCAATATTGCGTCCTTCATCGCCATTAGCATCGACTACCGACGCCAAGTGGATACTAACACTCAAGGTATGACACTGAACGTTACGTCATTGTCGTTGACATTTTGTTTGCATGTTCAGTTTACTGTCGTTTATGAGTATGACAAATGCATTTACAGCTGGAATTGAATAAAAGTTTTTAGTGCGTTATAGTTAACTAGTTTGCACTTTTTTCAAATGCCCAACTAACTTATCCTTGATTGATAAATACTTAATATTGAACATACTGAAATGTACACAAAGTATTTTATAATAGGGATTGTAGGGCGCCTACGGAGATCACTGCAGCTTTGGGGCGCCTACGGCGCCTACCCTTTTTTGTCAAAAGCCCAAGTAACTTATCATTGTTTGATAAATACGAAATATTAAACTTGCTGAAATGTACAAAAAGTATTTTATAATTATAAATCATCAAATTATATTTTTACATCGTTCCCTTTTCAAAAATTAAAATATAAGCTAAAACAATGATGTCATATAATATATATATTTTTTTTTACAGCGCGTCTTTAATTTATAATTATTTTGCACACCTTTTTGCGCGCCTTTCGATGCACGCCTTGTATTAAAATATAAGCTCAAAAAATGACGTCATAGCGTTCCACATCTTTCCAGCAAGCCAGCCAGTGACTTGGACTATTATATCGTATATTGGAGTGCATTAGTAATAGTATGTTACTGTAAGCAAGCCGTTGGCTACTACTACTGTGTGAAATGAGGTGCATGGATGGTGGCTAGGTTGCATTGTATAGCGATCACGACGGGGAAAATTATGCGACGTTTAAGTTTAGAAAGGGTAACCCGGGTACCCGTTCAAAATTTTCACGGGTACCCGGGCAGCTTTTTTCAACAAAATTAACAGCCCTATTTTTGACCCCTCAATTCATTTACTGACTTTAAAAGGATATTATACACTCAGAATGATATTATGACCCTGCAAATGTATTATGTTAACTTTAAACATTAACCATATATTAGAGATCAAAGAAACGTTATTAAATTATATTATATACTTACCAGATTATTTAGAATTATTTTGCCTAAGTCACAGTACAAGATGCACAGATGACAGGTTTCATCTATTCTGTCAGAGAATCACCACTTTGAAATAAGAACACCATCCATTTCTGCTCCACTATACCTAAATATAATAAAAACATTTATTTAACTTGTTGTTAACTTAACAAAGTCAGTTATAATAATAATAAACAATACTAATAAAGGTTTTATCGTAATAACACAGTAGTTAAGCTCTAACCTAATATATCAAAATATTTGAACATTATTTTATTATCCACTATTTTATATGGCACTATTTTAAAATAATTTGTTCGATTAATCTCGGGAGAAAATTCTATGCAGAAGATAGTTGCGTCCACAGACCATGTCAGATGATCTGTTGGCAAGTGATGCAGCATTCACAGGCCACGGCTTTGTGGGTTCCACGCATTACCCAGCCGCCTAACCACATGTAGTGTTAGGTACCCATTCGGAGCGGGGTGACTCAGGGACGCCCTAGGCCCCGGGAACAAACCCTTGCCTTCACACGGATTCGAACCCGTGACCATAGGTACGACAGTCCAGTGCGCTGCCACTCGACCACTACGATAAGAGATAGACAGAAACCGACGGACGTACAGACGAGTTTATTTAATGTCCGATTAACTACTTCATCTGAAAATGTTTCCTGTTTCGTCGTGTGATATTAATCAATTAATTTCTATTAATTATATTTTATAACACAAATATAGGTCACGTTAAGTTGCAATGTAATATTTTGTGAAATCAGTTAAGTTGCGATAATTCCATGGCTCCCAAATTTTGTGCCGTAACGTAACAATTTTTTTCGCTATGCAAGAAATAAGGTAGAAAAACCTTTTTGTTTACGTATGCGCGTCTAGATAAATAATAATAATACAAGGGAAAAGTATGCTAGTTACAAAAAATATAAATTAATAATAAATTGGAAAAATAAATATTCAAAATATTTTCTTAAATTTTAATTAAATTTTATTTTTAATGATTAATCGATTAATGTATTGTTATTTTCCGCAGCCCTATTTTTAATATTAATATTTTAATAAAAGTTATTAGTATTATAATATAAATAAGCAAATTCATTTCGATAATCATATTAATAACATGACAATTATGTTTTGTTATTGTTATTAAGTTATTATTAATTAACTCAAAGTGATTCATACATTCCAGGTCCATATTGATAATATTAAATTTAGATATTAATAATTAATATATTAATTTTTTTTATTATATCATAATATAATATTTATGTGCTTTCCTTAAAAACTAAGCTATAACTATAATAAAAAAAAATAATAATAACTGAACTTACCATTATGATTTTGAAGTGTCTTGAACTTGATAACTTATCAGTGATCAGTAACAGCAGACTATTTCTAGTAGTAGTAGTAGTAGTTGTAGTAAGGTAGAAGTACTAGTAGCACTATTATTATTATGTCACTGTCACGAAGTATGATCAGAGTATTTGTTCTATTCAAATTTAGTCCTTTAAAGTGTAGACGATGCGTAGATATTATTAGATTTTAAAGACCATTTGGTATGCTGAGGATTTGTTTTCATTGTGAATATTACCTTATTATCCATGTTTTCACTACGATTTAGTAGAGCTGATATATAATAATTAGACTAGAATCGAAGAAAGTGGCAGCCATTAAAATTAAGATCAGCTGTAAAGTCAAGTCACGTGATTAATGTTTACTTCTATTACATCTGCATTCGCCAATAAAATAGTGCGTTTGTTTGATGCTTGATCAAATGCTCGCGAGCAAATGATTGATAGTGTGGCCCAACCTTTAGTTATCTGGGGGCATGTGTTGTGGAGAATTTATGATATTTCTAAGACATTGTACCGTAACAAAGGATATGTCACTCCACCCAAAAAATAAAATGTAAATTACTAAGAGTATCAAAGAAAAATAAAGAAATAATTGCTAACAATTCAATTCATGGGAAAACAGCGAATCTAATATAAAGATGCAAAGCACTTGGGAGCAATACTAAATGGAAATCTACTTGGAATCTGAAAATTGATCAAATAATTTTAAAAGCCCACACAACATTATGTTTTATTTCTTTAAAAAGTTACTTTTACAAATGCCATAATAACATAAAACACAATTTTTACATAATCTTGGGTAAGTGGAGAAGACAAACAAAAAACTGTTTAAATATTTTCCTAAAAATTTGGTCAATAATGAAAATTAAACCTATAAAATATAGTACTGCAGACCTTGAGTGCACATAGAATATTTATTTGTTTTTATAAATCAAGTTGTAAGCATTCATATGACTTAGGGCGTAATTTTCCCCAAAGCTGTACATATTTTGAGATATGTTTAGTTTTATAGTGGTAAAGTCAGCCACAGCTACGATCTTAGAAATCACCAGGATTGGTGCAAAGTAACACAAAGTTAGGATAAAATAAAGCAAATTAAAAAACTAAAATTAAAAATATTAAATTAATACAAGACACGTTGCATCTACAGTGTCTCCGTACGTGTGATGTTTTAAAGTATTCTAGACACGATAATTTAAAGTGCATCAGCTGTCCATTCCCCAATTCATTCTTGGAGCAAATTCAAGTACTGTCGGCGGGTCGGATTATGGCATCGTGGGAAGAGCCGGATTAAGCCATCTTGGTGCCCGAGGCACAAACCCACATGGGTGCCCCCTTCTGCCCCGATCCCCCACTGACCGCTAGTATGTTCAATATTAAGCAAACCAACATACAAACAAAACAGTTGTTAACACACAGGGGCGTCACAAGGGATTGCGGGAGGTGCGGACCACACCGGGTGAAACCAAAGGGTAAAATTCTGTATGCCTCGTTATTTGGTATTGGCATGCTCGGAGGAGGTTTATCGGGTAAGTTGTGAGGGGGTTACACCATGACCTACTGAACTGGATGAAACCCACCCAGTGACGCCACTGTTAGTGACACATATGTTTGTACTAGTATCATTCAAATACAACCTTCCATAAGTTATTTCTGTATTAAAATTAATATTTAATTAATTTTGTAATAATATTAGACAAACGTACTGTAACTTTTTTCATAGATGAGAAAGTCAGAGAAAGCAAACCTTTACATTTTAAAGTTCTTTATTCTAGATTTACATCTGGCAAAGTAATTTTGCAATATTAACTTTGCGCAAAATGTATGTTTTAAACATCAGCAAAGATAAGGAATCAAGCCTTTCTTATTTCATTATCGATCTACCTGGATTTTGTGTACGTTTTAACTGAGAAAAAGAGCGTTCAGTTAAAACGTTCGTAAACATTAATGTTAAAAATATGCTCAAGTCCTTTTCCACATTGTAAAAGCAAACTGGATTTTGTCTCTATTACTTTGTGTAATTCTGCATGACTCAACGTGTAGTTTTCAGATTTTGATGCACGAAACTTGTGGCGAATATAGGAGTGTAACTTTTGTAGTTCTTATTGTAAACACTCTAACGCTTCTATAATCTGATGATGAGACTTAAGAATAGTTTTAGTTCCAACAGCATGTGCTTCCCATCTGGTATCGGAAAGAGAGTTTACCAGCGTTCAATCCACAAAGTATCCTTTCAGAATCTTCCATCTGTTGGTTGAAGCTGAGAAAAAAGTATCGAACAGTTGCACTGTATGGAAGAAGTTTACTGCCTCTAAACAAGAGTTAACGGCACTTCTGCCTACCAGATTTAGTGAATGGGTGGCACAGGGTATGTAGATAGAAAACTAATTTTCCTCTAGAATTGTGTTCAGCATGCCCTTGTAATACCAAAACATATTAGCTGCGTTATCCGGGACTGACCTCTGCATTTCGCAAAATCAATATTGCAAACTTCACGTAAGTACTGCAACTCTTGCTTAGCCATACCTTCACCGGTGTGACTTTGCAACTCCAAGAAATTAAAAAAGCGCTCAATGGGCTCTCCATCTACCACATTGCGAAGAACAACGCTGAACTGATCTATAAGTGAAATATCGGGTATTGACAAGCTGAAATAACCGGAAGCCTTTACTTCATCTATAATTACTTGATGGACTTTTGGAGACATAATTTTAATCAGTTATTCACAAATAGTTTGGGATACATAAGAAGGATTTCCTTTTCCAGAATTTCCTTATTTCGCAATGTGTGATGCTAAAAATGGACCAAACTGACTGACCAACTCCAGCAACCCTAGAAAATTCAAAATTCAATTTTGTAAAGATCCAAATTTTTCATTTGTCCCTTTAAAAGTGATTTCAGAGGTAGATTAAGATTGCACGGGGCCCCTGGCTGCAATTCCACCTGGAGCCCTGTCAAGCCACTTTATTATACAATTTAATAAGTTTAGGGTCCCTTAATTTATCCTTAAATCATTAGGGGCCCTTGGCTTTAGCCCAATCAGCCTTCCATTTAATCCACCCTTGTGCGATTTAATATTACATTTTCTATTTGCAAACGTCATGTTGATTATGAACAACACACACATTTTTCTTGAGGACTTGTGGTGCCCCCCAAACGCTTGGTGCCCAAGGCACGTGCCTTGTTTGCCTGTAGGTTAATCAAGGCCTGATCGTGGTCCGGATTCACTTGTTCGCGTTATTCGTGTCCGGCATTGGGGCAAGGTATGGGTTGCCTTAAAGGGAGGGAAAACCAACACAGCTTTATTAAAAATGCAAGACCACATGGATAAGTTTAGGAGACTACAAAATTCTGTATAGAAGAAGCGTATAAGATAAATGACGGTTAAATAAGATTAAATAAGACGCTTTCTGTTAAATAGACGCAGTCATTTTAAGGAAAGGCCCATAAAATATGATTCTCAAATTCAACGTGTTATTTGTTCGGAGGATATGTTTCCTGTTCAAACATGAAAACTTTAGGTACATTTGTCAATTCCAGATCAAGTATATGGTGTTTGTACTTTCTTCTTGTCACATTTCCGTTGGCTTCAAAATTAAATGGCTATTAATTTGTAACAACATACAATATATGCTCTAACACTGGAACTCAGATGTAAATATTACACCGAACATAGAGGAAAAATTGCCAATAGTTTTGTTTATTTAAAAAAAATGTATTGAGTAAATTCTTTGCATTTTTTTGTTGTTGTTGTTGCATGGGCAATAAAATTAGCTTTCTGGTTTCCAAAAATGTGTCATTTCAGGACGATGCAATGAAACAAATAAATGACAACAAATGATTTATTTTAATTTGGTTCATTATAACAGAGATGGTAATAAACTTAGTAAGTGGCCATCTGTCTTACTAAAGTCAGGTTACCAATTGGTTTAAACACACAGTTATATGCTAATGTTTAGCTCCAGCGACTCGGGTTATTTACCTAGCAGTCGAGCACAAGTAATATATTTTCTTTCTATAAAACATAATTATAGTGGGGTAGTACGAAAATGAGTAGTTTTGTGTGTTTTTTTTAAAAGTAAATTTTAAAGAAAATTTGTCAAGTTTTATAAAATTTCTGACAATTTTTTTATTAATGGCGTCCTCTCAGTCACAACGGCTTATTCCGCAGATCAAATAAATATGGATGGAGAAACTATTGACAAAATACTTCAGTAATAAAAAGAGTCAAATACATATATGTGTTTTTTTTTAAAATTATAAGCCTCCTTTTTTCATATCTTAAATTAAAAAGAAATTAACTATGTTATTCTTCTACCCATTACATTCTTTAGATAACTCAATAAAATTATTTTACAGTGCTTTGACTTAAATGAACCTCTGCTACTCTATCAAACACGTGTATTTTTCATCTATAGCCTTTTCTAGTCATACATTTCGTTAAAAGGATTTACAAATAAAGTATCCTTCTATTACAGTACACGCTTGTTGGTTGTACTGAAAACATTTTCATTTAAATAAAATTTTAAAAAATTAAAAACGCAAAGCACAATTTAAATGCAATATTTTATTAATTTAATTTCAGAAGTTAGTGGTACGTTTAGTTTTTAGGACTGTTAAAGCTAATCAGAAATGTTTTTTAAAAAGTGATGTTGAATTTTAAGCCTTTCCCATTTTCTGGAAGGATGTTTGATGTCCTTTGTGTGAGTTGTCTTGTGTTTTTCTTCGTATTTATTATCCCTGTTTGTTGATCGCACAAGTTGTCCACCTCCAAAATCTCGTTTGATTTCCTTTGTTGTATTCAGTCGCATAACCATTGACGACTCTTCCTGGTGGAACTACAAACCTTTCCTCATAATGAACATCGTCAAACTTGTTGCAGGTACCAAGGCGACCATCTTTGAAATCGCAAAACCTCGGGAAGACAATTGTGTCTAACCCTATTTTATCATAGTACCAGTTCATTCCACTTAAAAATTTCCCTTTGGCACAAGTATAATCTATTTTGTCCAATGATTCCATCGTAGTTATATCTGTGGATGTTGTGGTGTCCAACAAACATGAAAAAGGTAAGAAAGAAAACAAAATTTTAAAAAATAAATTCAAATGTAAATATTTAATACTAATGGTTTTTTTTTGCACACCTCTTCAATTATTTCGTTCCAAGTTTGTGCTTAAAAAAAGGAACTCTTACCCTGCTTCTAAAATCTGTACAATTGATTATTTTCAATAATGTTCAGGCTATCAATATATCGCAGTGTGTGTATGAATTAATAAACATCTCGTGATCAAAGGTTTAGTCTACTTTCCAAAATACCTTCATCAAGTTACTGGACATCATAGATGTATAGTTTTAAAAAATCTTGATTTAATGACTATGCATATCTTATCTGTTACAGACTCTCCTTCTATACATAAATCACTAGCGTCACTGTAAAGTCGATGGATTGTCACGTGAGAATTCACGGGTTTGACAGAAAAGAGAAAAGCGGAGCGAACTGGTGGAAATAAGAAAGGAATGCGAGTGTTATGAGGTCAACTGAAGTCCAAGGTTCAGCCTGTTAGAGTGTGGTCACTGAGTCGAGGCGGGACACGGGAGTTGACATGAAGTGTGTAGTGGTAGTTGTGAGAAGGTCAGATGGAGAGGCAGATTGAGAAGTTGAATAATTAGAGTGATGCCAATAGGAATTCGAGAGAGATCAAAGTGGTATATTGTAATATATGTGTATATATATTGAATGTTTCATGATTAAAGTGTATTTTTCCTGACTTGACGTGTAGTGAATTATTGTGCGTGAGTGGTTGAAGCCCACAAATAGAAGAGAAAGCAAATCAGTCACAAGAGAGGTGTGACATAAAAATGGTGTCAGAAGTTAAAACGAGGATTTCGCCTCACAAGTAAAAAGAAGTGTAATAAAATGGTGAAAGCACATTATTTTGATGATTCGTGATTATCACAATTGCTAAAGGAATACCAGCAGGAATTTATGTTTAATGAAAATACTGTCATAAATGGTAAAACTATTCATACTACGGAGATGAAAGTATTTTAGAGACAGTGAGAGTCATCTATTTTAACAAGTGAACATTGTGTGGCATAATTAAAGGACATAAAATAAGAGACAATCAGTGGAATAAATATATGAAGTGAAATTAACATCGATTCCTTACATTCAATAGAAAATGGATTACTATAAGGAATTCACTTCTATTGCCAAAGAATTTGGATTAATGGGTAAAGAATTACGAGAATTCGTTGAAGAGAAAGTCAAGGTAGCCGAAGATAAAGAGAAACAAACTCAAACAAATGAAAGAGAAGAAAGAAGTGCAAGAAGAGAAATGGAGAAACTAAAAAATGAAAACCTGAAACTGCAAATTGACCTACAAGAAAGAGGACATAATCCAGGTAATAATACTAATGATAAATCAACAACAAATGAATCAATCAAAGTCAGAAAATATGACAGTAAAAGAGAAAAAATAGATGTCTATCTGGACTATTTTGAATCTGTTATGGATATAAAAGGGTATGAAGAAAAAGATTCGCCTACACAACTCATGACCAAACTCACTGGAGAAGCTTTTGAAGCATATAATAGTATATCGAAACAGGACAAAAACATTTACAAAAATGTAAAAAAGGCACTTTTATTGCACTTTGGAAAATCAGAAAATGATTACAGGAAAGAATTCCATGAAATAAGAATTAAAAGGGACAAAGACCCTCAAATGATTGTGCATGAAGCACAGGTAAAACTAACAAAATGGTTAGAACTTGCAGCTATCGATACAAGCGACCCAAAATCCATATTAGACATGATTTTGATTGATAAATTCTTGGAAAGCGCTACACCAACGTTATTTACATATTTAACAGACAAGAAAATTAGGACTCAGGCAGAGTTGACAAACGCACTACGAACGTTCAAGGATTCACATCCTGAGGTCGAAATGGACAAAAGACATGATTTCCTTGCAACAATCCAAAATAAAAAACCAGAAACTATTTGCTATTGCTGCGGCAGAAGAGGACATATAGCGAGGCATTGCTATTACAACAAAGAAAAGACAGATAGGGTGTCACCTAAGACCAGCCCTACACGAAATAAAACAGAAACAAGATATAGACAAGATCACTTTGAAAACAAGGACAGACGATCATGGAGAGGAAGGCATAGCTATAACTCCAGATACAGAAATAATGAACAAACATGGAGAAAGAATGAGAACCAAGACATGGATGATAGGAGAAAGATAAATCGAGAAGAAACAAGAGCTAGTGACACTGTAGCCACTATTAGCTGTCACGGAAAACTTAAATTCTATCCAGTGTATGTCAATAACAAGAAATGTATGTGTCTACGTGACTCAGGGTGCACCACAATTGTGGCACACAGCAAAATAGTAGAAGAAGATGAATATGATGGCAAAAAAGATACACTGACACTGGCTGATGGCACTAAAATAGATTGTCCAACTGCAACACTAAACATTAACTCACCTTGGTTTCAAGGTCAAGTTCGAGCAAGAGTGCTTAAAGATGCTATTTGCGATCTAATAATAGGAAATGTTGAAGGTGTAGTTGACAATTCGGAGGAAATGTTTAAAGCATGGTGTGGGAACAACTACCAACTATGTGCCAGTGTACAAACCAGAGCCACCACAAAAAGAAATGAAAATAGAGACATTGAAGTGGATGAAAAAATTCAAATAGGAAGTCAACTAATCTCAAATCAAGAATTTAAAAAACTTCAAGATGAGGATAAAACAATAAAGGAATTAAAAATGAAACTCATCAAAGATAATAAAATAGGCCAAAACAAACATTACAAGCTAAATAGAGGCATACTGATAAACATTGCACAAGAAGGTACATGTACAAGAGTAGTTATTCCTAAAAAATTGCAAGAAACCATTATAAAAATGGCACACGACAGTCCTTTAGGAGGACACTTGGGTGCCAAGAAGACAATTGCTACCATGGCAGAGAACTTTTACTGGCCCAAGATGACGAAACAGATAAAAGAATACATCAAGAAATGCACAGTGTGTTTACGACACAATCCCAGAGACGGAAAGCACAGGGCGCCAATACAGTCGTCTGATAAGGCGAATTTCTTATTTGAAAAGATTGCCATAGACCTAATAGGACCTTTCAAAAGGATGTCAAAGAAAAAACATATGTATGCTCTTACCATAGTGGACATAGCCACCAGATGGGCTGAAGCAATTCCACTGAAACGAATAGATTCAGAGAGTATATGCACAGAGTTACTCAATGTTTTTAGCAGATATGGTTTTCCACAAACCATTCTTTCAGACAATGGCAGCCAGTTCAAAGGGCAGATGACAAAAGCAATCATGAATATGCTAGATATAACGCAGGTGCACAGCACAATTTACCATCCACAATCAAACGGAGTGATCGAAAGACTCAATAAAACAATGAAAAACATGCTATTAAAAGTTACAGCAGACAATGAAGACAGATGGCATGAATATTTACCTTTAGTGCTATTTGCATACAACAGCAGCAAACATGAAAGCACAGGTTTTAGTCCTTTTGAACTAATGTTTGGTCAGAACCCTGCAAGTCCTTTGAGAAATTTCAAAGAAAGACTGATAAGCAAACAAGATGCCATACAGGACAGATATCAATTAATGTCAGAAACGAGAGACAAAATACTCTACAGTATTGAAACAGCTAAACAAAGACTCATCAAACAAAGTACAAGACACAGAGAAATAAAAAATAAAAACAGACAATTAAGAACACTTAAACCAGAAAAACAAGTATTAGTGTTGTTACCAAACGCAAAGATTGAAAACATATGGGAAGGTCCTTACAAGGTTGAAGAAAAACTTAGTGATGTGACATATAGTGTTAATATAAAAGGATATGTGAAAAAACTGCACATTGATAAACTAAAAGCATATGGCGATAATAAAGAAGAAAAACAAACAGTAAATGTCATCAGCAAAGAGGAAGATGAAAATGAAATCGGTGCAATGAAAATGGAAAGCTCTAACATTGAAAACATATCATCTGATATACCAGAAGGTATGAAAAACAGAGTGATGAAAATTTTTCAAGATTACAGAGATGTCATCACAAAAGAAACGGGAAACACAATAACTGTTACTCATAAAATACAACTGTTAGAACATGAACCTTACAAGACTAAAGTGTATCCTATTCCCATAGCATATAGAAACACGGTAAAACAGGAAATTGATTACCTACTCAAAGAGAATAAAATAAGAAAAGCAGTTGAAGCTAACTATACCTCACCAACTGTCATAGTCAAAAAGAAAAACGGAAAGATTCGACTATGCTCTGATTACAGGCAATTGAATAGTACAACAAAATTGGACCATGAACCTATTGGAGACCCAAGAGACATAGTAGACAGAATTGGTAATTCCAAAATATTTACTACATTTGACTTGAACAGAGGTTTTTGGCAAATAAACATGGATCCTACTTCAATCAAATATACCGCATTTGTTGCTTTAGATGAAGTGTATGAATGGTTGGTGATGCCGTTTGGACTTGTAAACAGCACAGCAACTTTTAGCAGATTCATGAAAGTGATGTTAAAACGTATCCCAAATGTGGTACACTATGTAGATGACATATGTATCCATACCAAAGATTGGGAAACACACATACACACTCTTGAAATGGTACTGAACAGACTCAAGAAACATAATGTCACTATCTCACCTGAAAAGATGAACATTGGCAAGAGACATATTGATTTTCTAGGATACAGAGTGGGAGGAGGAAAAGTAACTCCAACGACAGAGAACGAAAACAAGATCTTTGACTTGTCCGTCCCAAGGTCAAAGAAACAAGTTCAAGCTCTGCTGGGGCTATGCAATTTCTATAGACCATTCATTGCAAACTTTGCAGAAATTGTACACCCGCTGACAGAAATTATAAAAAAGACAGATGTTCGAAAATTTCATTTTCCAAAAGAGTGTTTCAATGCATTGGATGAAATTAAAAACGCATTTAGAAAGAAACCTATCTTGGTTACACCTCAATGGGACAAACCGTTCATCGTCGCTACTGATGCATCATCTATTGCAGTAGGAGCTTGCCTCATGCAAGAACATGAGGGTATTCTACATCCAATCCAGTACCTAAGCAGAAATTTGACAAAACCAGAACGCGACTACAGCACCATAGAAAGAGAATGCTTGGCCATAGTGTGGGCTCTACAGAAGCTACAAAAATATCTGCTAGGTAGAACCTTTACTCTCCTTACAGACCACAAGCCACTTGTGGCATTCAACAAGAAAAAAATAAGTAATGAAAAAATTAATCGATGGGCAATGCTACTGGCAAACTACAAGTTTGACATTAAACCCGTCAAAGGAAGTGACAATGTGGTTGCTGACGTACTCAGCAGATTGATAAGAAATAAAGACGCTTTATAAATAAAGAAACAGAGAAAACAGAACCTGTATTTGTGCAACAGCTGAAGATTGACAATCTATGAACTCCTCCATATATCATACTTTTATTTCATGCATTATGATTGTTAAACATAATTCTGTTTTCGCATAACTATAATATTGTTGTATGTTGTAATGACCTAAAAATGTTTTGTGCCAAAACATTTTTTTTGAAGGATGGGGGTGAATGTCACGTGAGAATTCACGGGTTTGACAGAAAAGAGAAAAGGGGAGCGAACTGGTGGAAATAAGAAAGGAATGCGAGTGTTATGAGGTCAACTGAAGTCCAAGGTTCAGCCTGTTAGAGTGTGGTCACTGAGTCGAGGCGGGACACGGAAGTTGACATGAAGTGTGTAGTGGTAGTTGTGAGAAGGTCAGATGGAGAGGCAGATTGAGAAGTTGAATAATTAGAGTGATGCCAATAGGAATTCGAGAAAGATCAAAGTGGTGTATTGTAATATATGTGTATATATATTGAATGTTTCATGATTAAAGTGTATTTTTCCTGACTTGACGTGTAGTGAATTATTGTGCGTGAGTGGTTGAAGCCCACAAATAGAAGAGAAAGCAAATCAGTCACAAGAGAGGTGTGACATGGATGAAGCTCTGATGTTAATATTATTTATTTTAAAAAATGTATTAATATTCTATCAAAATGTTTTATGATGGCTGAACGGTTATTTGCTTGAATTTCGTGGGTATAAAAACACAACTTCAACATCTAAAAGGATGATTTACCTATTATGCAGCCAGTAGGTGGTGTCTCAGCCGTTACATTGCAGACGAATTCCAGATGATTTTCATGCAGCCTGTTAATGTTAGTTATAGTATTTCCGTGGCATACAAATG
The DNA here is from genome assembly GCA_944989445.1 of Ampullaceana balthica. NCBI lineage: Eukaryota > Metazoa > Mollusca > Gastropoda > Lymnaeidae > Ampullaceana > Ampullaceana balthica. Next base: position 95,003 of record CALYLW010001810.1, read on the forward strand.
TAGAATTTTCGTCCGGTAATTTCAAATGCGCCCGAACTGCGTGAAAACACAGGAAGAAGCAAACGATGACAACAGATTTCATCATTTTGGTGACGTTCGCTCTGGAGACTGCCAGCCTAGAGATCTTTGCCCACGTCTTATAAACCCTCCACAAGTCGGTCACATGTGGAATAATGGAGCTTCGTCTTTGTCGTGTGCTTTGTTGATTTTTACTTGATGTGTGTTTTACTGGCGAACGTAAAAAAAGGTAATTACTGGATCGTTGTTTTCTCACCATTTCGAGGTTCTTTGGTAGGGTATGTTTTATTAGTCACTCTTGAACTGTGAAAGTAGATGAATAAGGTAATAAACGAATATGAGGTTTAACATATGCGGTTCACTCATTCTCTCACTTATAGATCTCTCTTTTGGCTTCTAAATTTGAAATCTTTAATTTTTATACCAAACATCCGCCCCAAGTTTTTAGTTATATTAAATCGAAGTACTTGAACTAATAAGTTTTAAATTATTTTCTTCTTTTTAGTCCACTTGTAAAAACGTGGTTTTTAAAAATCTTTTTTTAAAATTCTATTTATTTTATTCTTTTTATTCCACTTATAACAACCTGGTTTTTTAAAATATTTTTACCTCTATTTATTTTACCAAACACCCCACAAGCGCCCGCCCTACGTTTTAAAAACATTGTGATGTGGTCACGGGGCGAACTCATGGATGTCAACAAAAGCCGACGGTACAGATGCTTTTATATAGACTATAGATCAACTTAAAAGTTCAATAATTTAATAACGGTACATTTGATCGATCTGAAATTTTGATACAATGCATTGTCAACCAAGATCTATTTGTGGTAACATTTTCAGATCTCTAGGACCATCAGAAGTGGTTCAATTTTACGTTGACAGATTTGTAAAAATCTTGGACAAACACACACCAACGAAAGCGAGTTAATAAAAACGTGGTAACAAAACAAACCCGTAAAAACAAAGTTTTTGACTATAAATCCCTTATATATAAGACATAACTAACAGTATTTTTTATTTTCAAACTCTTAACTCAACTTTGCTTCATAGCCCTAGGGGGGGGGGACTGAGCTCAGCATGACACGTAAAATGTAAACAAAAGCACGCGGGTACGTCGATTGGTCGCGTCAACGCATCAACTCAAACTCTCACGTGGGAAAAAACAATAACAAACCGTGAATTTGAATTACATAACTCATATAAGGATACTATAAAAATGCATTAATTTAATTACGGTACGATCGATCGATCTGTAATTTTGATACGATGCATTGTTAGGTGAGATGGGCCGGTGTGCCAAATTTCAGCTCGATCGGATCACGATAAATTGGTCATTTGTTACTTTTGTTTTTCCGCCCGTGGGGCGGGCGCTTATGAGGTTTAACATATGCGGTTCATTCATTCTCTCACTTGTAGATCTCTCTTTTGCCTTCTAAATTAGAAATATTTAATTTTTATACCAAACACCAACCCCCCGTTTTTAGTCATATTAAATCGAAGTACTTGAACTAATAAGTTTTAAATTATTTTCTTCTTTTTAGTCCGCTTATAAAAACGTGGTTTTTAAAAATCTATTTTTTACTTCTATTTATTTTATTCTTTTTAGTCCACTTATAACAACCTGGTTTTTAAAAATATTTTTTTACCTCTATTTATTTTACCAAACACCTCACAAGCACCCGCCCAACGTTTTAAAAACATTGTGATGTGGTCACGGGGCGAACTCATGGATGTCAACAAAAGCCGACGGTACAGATGCTTTTATATAGACTATAGATAAACTTAAAAGTTCAATAATTTAATAACGGTACATTTGATCGATCTGAAATGTTGATACAATGCATTGTCATCCAAGATCTATCTGTGGTAAAATTTTCAGATCTCTAGGACCATCAGAAGTGGTTCAATTTTACGTTGACAGATTTGAAAAAATCTTGGACAAACCAACAATGTCCAACGAAAGCGAGTTAATAAAAACGTGGTAAAAATAACTTGAATTGTGTGGTTCACGTAAAAGTGTAGGGAAGTTCGATGGCAATTAATCGTCCGAGTTTGGGTGAAGTGTGTGTGTTAATTGTTTTGTTCAAGATTTAAATGCTTTACAATTTGTGTTGGTTCAATGACACGAGACTTGATTAATGCGAAAGTTAATAGTTTGAATGTACGGACATCGAGACGATCTCCTTTTTTAAGGAAAAGCGCTTTAAATACACCAGTGATTATAAAAAAAATATGTAATAGACACCACTGTCAATCTAGACACAGGAATCTTATCTTATCTTATCTATACAGACGCTCCTTCTATGCAGAAGATAGTTGCGTCCACAGACCATGACAGCTGATCTGTTGGCAAGTGATGCAGCATTCACAGGCCACGGCTTTGTGGGTTCGACGCATTATGCAACTACTTGTAATGTTAGGTACCCATTCAGAGGGGGTGACTCAGGGACGCCCTAGGCCCCGGGAACAAACCCTTGCCTTCACACGGATTCGAACCCGTGACCATCGGTACAACAGTCCAGTGCGCTGCCAATTGACCACCGCGTCCCCTATTATGAATGACACTGATTTTTGCAGCACAACGTATACAACATTACAGAAAAAGCATAATTATAACATACACTATTTATTTGTACTGGAACAGGACAGTAGATACAATATTTATAACAACCCGAATGTAAATCTCGTCATAATTTTTGTTAACTTGAATGGAATCTATTATGTGGTCATGGATATCCAATAGTTTTAGAGTGTTTTGGGACAAGGATCTGGAAAATGCTCGCCGCGTACGTACACATTCGGTCGTGGGAATATTGGCGGCATTTAAGGTTGAAGGCTGCTTTGCTTGTAAGATCTCGTTTTAATATTGTTTTTGTTCATATATTTTATTTTAATTTTTTATTGTTTATTTATTTTTATATATAAAAATGTAACTGTTATTGTTTTTAGATTTAATATTGAGCAACTTATGTTTACAGATCAAATTGTTAATGATTAATGTTTCTAGATGAAATATTGATAGTGTTTCTAAAATTGATTATAGATTATTATTAGTTTATTAATTTATAAGTTGTATCCCTTGACTTTTTAACATTTATAAAATAATCTTAATATTCTATTTTCCAATACTAAAATATCACGTGAAAAAAGCATGTGTTTTTTTAGAGTTTAATATTTAAGTAGATGCCTAGATATTTTGAGACTTAAAGAGATAGCTCTGAGTAAAAAATATTAAAATCCTAATTGTAAAAATATTTAATATTTTCATCGGAATCTTATGTTATATACATTTTTAAAAATTAAACATTAGTTATGGCTTTCTCGTCATATACAATTTTACATAATGTAATGTTTTTCTCGATAATGCATTCCATTTTTAAATGCTTTTATTTAAGTCACATTGTTTGTATGTTGTATCCATCCATCCATCCTTCCATCCATCCATCCTTTCTTCAAAACTTGAAACGTAAAATTATACCACTTTTGATGGTCCTAGAGATCTATTCGATGTAAGATGTAAATTTCAAAATGCTGTTCATTGTAATTCAGTCTCATCATTGATATATTTCTTAAGATCGTTAAAATAGAATGGGTAATAATATCTCAAACACATACGAAAAAATACATTTGGGGCCCCCGGCCCTGAACAATTAAAAATTAGAAGTGCAGTGCCCTTTGTTATTTTAATATGGGCTACCAAGTTTTTATATACCAAGTTTGGTTAAGATCCATTCATTTACTCAGTAGTTAACGCATAAACTCATTTTTATGTAGCTCATAAAAGCAAAAAACGACATTAAGGGCCCCAGGGCCCATTTAGTGAAAGATGTCAAGTTCAAAACGCCTGTTTATTTCAATCAATTTCATTGTGGATATATTTATCTATATTTTTCAAGATCTTTAATAATTGAATGGGGAATAAAATAGTAAACGTTTATGAAATTAGACATTTTTGGCCCCCAGTCCCGAAAGAATGGACATTAGGAAATTAGTCCCTTTAATATTTCTATATTGGCTACCAAGTGTTTGTATACAAAGTTTGGTTAAGATCCATCAATTTACCTAATAGCTAACGCTTAAACTAATTTTTATATAGCTCATATATAAGAAAATAAATCATTTTATGGGCCCTCGGCGCCCCATGAGGGTTAAATTTTGAAAAAAAGTAGCCAGTGACCATCCCAGGAGCGTACTCAAAAGACTCCAAAAGTTTCATGGCGATCGGATGAATGGTTTAGTCAGCTATAAAAGACATGCATACATACATACATACATACATACATACTTTGATTTTTATATATATAGATATAAGATTAGAAAAAACAACATTAAGGGCCCCCGGGCCCAATCGGTGCTAGAAATTAACTTTAAAATACCTGTTCATTTCAATCTGGATCATGATAGATATATTAGTCGATGCTTTTCAAGATCGTGTAAATCATAACGGGAATAAAGTATTTAACGCTTACAAAAATAAAGATTTTGGGCCCCCGGCCCCGAAGGAACGGACATACGGAGTTCAATGCGATATGATACTTTAATATAGGCTATTAAGTTGTTATGTACCAAGTTTGGTCAAGATCCATTCATTTTCCAAGCAGCTAAGCCCTAAACTAATTTTTATATAGCTCATATAAGAAAAAATTCTCATTATGGTCCCCCGGCGCCCCATGAGTGTTAAATTTTGAAAAAAAAGTAGCCTATTTCCATCCCGGGAGCGTACTCAAAAGTCTCCAAAAGTTTCATGGCGATCGGATGAATGGTTTAGTCAGCTATAACAGACATGCATACATACATACATACATACATACATACATACATACATACATACATACATACATACATACATTGATTTATATATATATTAGATACACGCTTTTATTTAAGTCACAATGTTTGTATGTTGTATCCATCCACCCTTCCTTCAAATCTTGTAACGTAAAATTAAACCACTTTTGATGGTCCTAGAGATCTCAAAATTTTACCACAGATAGATCTTGGATGACAATGCATTGTATCAAAATTTCAGATCGATCGAATGTAGTAAGTTCCCTCTCAGACCATGAATGGCCTATGTGAAACAGCGTTCACAAGTTTCAATAGCCACGGCATACGAGGGGATTGTGTGGCTAGCACAATGCCCAGCCGCCTTTACTACCCCAACTGATGTCGGGTACCCACTAAGAGCTGGGTGGACTCAGGGACGCCCTAGGCACCAGGAACAAATCCATGCCTTAACATGGATTCGAACCATCGGAACGCTAGTCGAGCGCGCTACCACTCGACCACCGCGCCCCATAATCGAATGTACCGTAATTAAATTAATCAATTTTTAGTTTATCTCTATTTATCACTATTATTAGAATGTATAGTCGTCTGCTAGAGTTGACCTCCACGGCTCACTGGTTTCACTCCAGCCCTTGTTTACCAAATTCCCGTGTTTACATCAAGGGCAGGGGAGATCAGCGCGTTTCAGTCTGTAAATGTTTGTAAATAAAAGCGTGTCCTTTTTAAAAAAGTTTTTTTTTACATTTTACTTATTCTAGGTATGAAGTGTGTGCCGGACAAGGTTGAGTTAGATTTATCGAGACAGGTCGCAGCTTACTTAAGTTGCCCAACTTTATTATATCAAATTTGAAAGACGAAAATAGTCTAAGCCGCTGCCATTTTATCCTAAATATTTGTTCATGAATCTAGATTGACTTGAATAGCGTGTGAATTAATATATATAAGAAGAAGCCTATAATATGTATTTTAGATACATTCTATATCAGTTAAAATTTAATAAGTTAAATTAGTATTCACACACACACACACACAAAACTACACACACACACACACACACACACACATACATATATATATATATATATTTATATATATAATTTATATATATATATATATATATATATTAGGGCTGCGGAAATTATCGATTAATTTCTCGATTAATCGTTAAAAATTTTATCGATTAAATATCGATTAAAATAATTTTAATCGATAAAAATTCGATTAAAATTTAAGAAAATATATATAATATTTATTTTAAATTTTAGTAATAAATAATAAGTTATTAATAATTAAAAATAATTTATATATATTTTTTTACCTACAAACATCTCCCGCGTAATATTAACATTTAATTTATTAATTTATGTTGACCGGCAGAGGGCAACTAAAAAATGGCTGACAGCCAGAGCCGTCTTTACACCATTTTAGGACCCCGGGAAAAGAAATAGTGTTGGGCCCTTCCCCCGCAGGAATAAAAAAATGAATATATGTAATATATATAAATAAACATATTCCCATGGGGCCCATATGCTCATGGGCCCCCGGGCAAATGTCCAACGGGCCTATGCGTTAAGACGGCCCTGCTGACAGCATCAGTGCAGTTAAATTTAAACATATAACTAGAAAGTTAAGCAAATATGGTGTTTTTAAGCTAACTGCGGATGGCAAAGTCGAAGATGGTGAAAAAGTTTACTGTGTTCACTGCCATAAACAATTTTCTTTTAAAGGATCAAATACATCGCTGACGTACCACCTTCAGCATAAATCAAGTATCAAAACATTGTCATGAAATTTAGTTCAAAATATTCTTAATTTTCAATGCCCGTGATAAATGTTCAGTTTAATGACGTAATAAATTTCTATTTTTGGTTTTAATCGAAATTATCGATTAATTAATCGATAATTTTTCAAAAGTTAACGATTAAATTTTAATTAATCGATAACAGCCCTAATATTTATACATATACATATATAAAATCTTTTTCTTGCGATTAGCCTTTGCACACAATTCAATTTCACTTAGTGACCCAAGGGATAAAACTCCATTTAGGCAACAGATGCTCAACGATAAAGCATTTGATTGGTCCCTAAATCAATGACTGAACGGGGATCTTTTGTACCTTGAAATGTAGACGCATCAAGGGCCCAACAACAAACAATGAAGACGTGTGTCATTGTGATCATAGACAAAGACGTCAGCAATGATACAAATGTAGTTAATGTTTTTTTTTCTCCGTTAGCCTGTCCAAGACATATGATGCCACCAGGTTTTGTGAACTGTTTGTACTTTCCGTGAGTACTTGGAATCTCGTGATCCCAAAGCTTAATCCTAACTCACTACGTAGTACCTAAAATTATTTAGTAAATAGCAGACAAAATAAGATTGTTTTATATATTCATCAACTACATCACATATAGCTTGCCCATACCTTGAGTACTTTAAAGCACGCAATCGAACAATTAAATTATAAACATCTACTTAATATAACGTAACAAAATTAAATTAAATCATTTAAATTAATCATGACTTATATGTTCGTCAAGTATTATACAGAGACAAACTTGGGTAGGCAATGGTGCAGTGGTTCTAAAATTGAGTTACATGAAGATACGTTTAAATTAGTTAACAGGAATACATATTAGCCATCAAGATCACAGCATACTTTCTTATGATGTTTGCTTTCAGCCATTTCCGCCAGCCGAGATACATATTCTGATATCATTTAATCTGTTCAGTTTGCACGATTGGACCATCAGTACACAATTTTAGTAATAAAGTGAAAAAAAATGTATCTTGTCTCAATTGAGATAGAGAATATCGTAAACTTCTTTGTCAGTCTATAATATTTGCCTATATAACCTTTGCAGCTGGAGGACCGTTCCAGTGTGAGTAAGGAAAACACCAATAAGTTTATAATACAAATAAACGGAACAAATACACTGTCAAAATATGTTATAATAAAACAAGAAATAATGCTGTTAAATAACTGCTACTTTTTCAGATCTTTAAGGCAAGTTTTAATTTTTGCAATTGAGATTTATTTAATTTTATAAATAAATATTTTTATAAAATTTGTCAATCATCCACGAGCAATCAAATCATCAGCTCATTAAATTTCATTTGTCCGTAAGAAAAAAATTCTGCTAAAAAACACGTATGAAGATGTTAAAAATAGATAAATTTCTTAATCCACGTTGTTGCAATACGTATGATGATCATTTTGGTAACTAACAAATTAGCAGATGTTTATTTTAAGAGATCTCTACAAGGGAGAGCCATCAATTGTTTTGGATCTGAACATAAGCTGTTATTTAATAAATAATAACAAGGAAGTCAACAAAGATATAAATTCGTTTTTTTTAAAATTCTTCCTGGTCTAAATTTAAGCATGTGCAGCGGGATTTTTTTTTAAATACAAGAATTTACCGCTTAACGATGAAATTTTTATAATATTATATACTAGGTTGTGCTGCGGCGCCGTGGCGGCTGCGGCGCCCGCTTTTTTTAAAGGCGCCTACGGCGCCCACCTTTTTCAAAAGCCCAGCTAACTTGTCCTTGTATGATAAATACGTAATATTAAACTTCCTGAAAGGTACACAAAATATTTTATAATAGGGTCTGTAGGGCGCCTACGGCGCCCACTTATTTTGTTGTCAAAAGCCCAAGTAACTTATCCTTGTTTGATAAATACGAAATATTAAATTTCCTGAAATGTACACAAAGTATTTTATGATTAACAATTCTCAAATCCTCTTTTTACATCGTTCCCTTTTCCAAAATTAAAATATGAGCTAAAACAATGATGCAATATAATATCTTTTTACGGCGAGAAATGTTAGATAGCAGCGCACCAAATTACTGCACCAAAAATAACTCTTATGGAACGGCCACATTAAATTGTTCAATTATTAATAATAGTGTGGAGGGTGTTTAATGTTAATCTGGAAACCAAAATGATTATCCAATTTTTTTTTAAAAAAGCAGAGTGATGTCCCTCAGCGTTCCGCTACATAATTGAGCGTAAATATATATATGACTAGGTTGTGCTGCGGCGCCGTGGCGCCTGCGGCGCCCGCTTTTTTAAAGGCGCCTACGGCGCCCACCTTTTTCAAAAGCCCAGCTAACTTGCATTGTATGATAAATACTTAATATTAAACTTCCTGAAAGGTACACAAAGTATTTTATAATAGGGTCTGTAGGGCGCCTACGGCGCCCACTTCTTTTGTTGTCAAAAGCCCAAGTAACTTATCCTTGTTTGATAAATACGAAATATTAAACCTCCTGGAATGTACACAAAGTATTTTATGGTTAACAATTCTCAAATCCTCTTTTTACATCGTTCCCTTTTCCAAAATTAAAATATGAGCTAAAACAATGACGCAATATAATATCTTTTTACGGCGAGAAATGTTAGATAGTAGCGCACCAAATTACTGCACCAAAAATAACTTTTATTGAACGGCCGCATTAAATTGTTCAATTATTAATAACTAGATTGTGCCGGGGCGCCGTGGCGCCTGCGGCGCCCACATTTTTAGGGCGCCTACGGCGCCAACCTTTTTCAAAAGCCCAACTAAGTTATCATTTTTTGATAAATACGAAATATTAAACTTTCTGAAATGTACGCAAAGTATTTAATAACAGGAGTTTGTTTTTTGTCAAAAGCCCAAGAAACTTATCCTTCTTTGATAAATACGAAATATTAAACTTCCTTTTTGTTTGATAAATACGAAATATTAAACTTCTTGAAATGTACACAAAGTATTTTATAATTATAAATCTTCAAATTCTATTTTTACATCGTTCCCTTTTTCCAAAATTAAGATATAAGCTAAAGCAATGACGTCATATAATATATTTTTTACAGCGCGTCTTTAATTTGTAATTAATTTGCACACCTTTTGATGCACACCTTGTGTTAAATATAAGATCAACCAATGACGTCATATTAAATATTTTTACAGCGCTAATCACCACACGATTTTTTAAAACTGCTATAGACTGTTGTACATCGTTCCTCAGCGTTCCACATCCAATGAGTGAGCCACTTGGGCTTTTATATTATATATAGTGTGGAGGGTGTTTAATGTTAATCTGGAAACCAAAATGATTATCCAATGTTTTTAAAAAAAAGCAGAGTGATGTCCCTCAGCGTTCCGCTACATAATTGAGCGTAAATATATATATGATAATTTGGTATTACATGTATATTTATGTTTGTAAAAATTTATTGTTCATGACTTATGACCTCAGGGTGTAGGGATTAGATTTTTAAAAACATGTTTTATATAAGTGCCATCAAACTATATGTTGCAGTGGTGTTTTGACTTACAAAACAATCTACAAAGTTGAAAGGAAAATATATCTACTTCTCTCGAACTTTTGGTTTTGACTTTTTAAAATTTTTTAAAATTATTTTTTTTTAAATTGCTATATCATCTTTGAGAAGCTCATTAGTAAGAAACACGGGTCAGCATGTCACGTGATGCCGAGGACTCACGGGAAACATAGTTGCATACCTTACTTTAACAGTATTCCTACAAAGCCATAAATACTCATTGCAAACTTTAGGGGAAAATGATGTGAAATTAAAGACGTCTGAAAGTGAAAGTCATACAATTAATTAAGGGCAGAGGTCGGAGCTGTAGTCTACAAAAAAAAGTGGCATGAAACTCACACTGACCGACAGCAGAAGTGTCTTGAAGCTAATAGACGAACACTCTTTGATGCAGAAACTTAAAGCAAAAATCAATCGACGAAGTCAAAATGCCGATAGCCAATAGTGAAATAGTGATGAATAGTGAATACAAACACTACACCTAAAAGTTTTCACATCTATTACACTCAATAAATTTCAAACCGCGCTCGACAAGAGGAAGCAAGAGAAGTCACTGGGGGTACACAAATTTACAAGGATATGCTCAATCATCTTGACAGGATTGAAAAAATGAAACTGTTACACTTTATTAAACTTACTTCGACGACAGACACGTTGTTTACTCAACGGAGGAGAGCCACAATTATACAAACTTGTATAGAAAAAAATATAATGAACAACATACCAGCTGGCCACCCAGAGTTAAAATCAAATTCAATTCTTGCTCTTCTTGCTCATATAGTTTTTATCATATTATTACCCTCATTTTCTGTCCTCCTTAATTCACACACAAAAAAGATAATTAATAATTAGTTAATTACAACAAATAAAAATAAACATTTGATGCGTAACCGGAAAATAAATATTTTTCCGTATTCTCTCAGAAATATTTTGCATGAAGCCCCTTTATTACAGTCAATATTGACTAAAGTGAAAATATGCAAAGCTGTCTCGATTACCATTGACATTTCTGTTATTGGACCATTCAAATTCAGTAAGCAAATATTGGCGCTTACAAACAATGAATTCATTTTATTATTAAAAATTGAATGATGTATGATCAATATGGTGTGGATAATAGACATATAAATTGGCCATACAGTGTTTAAAGTTAGAAATTATACAATTATTAATCTTATTTGGAGTTGTTGACCCAAAAATAAGCAATGTAAAAGAAACACCCAAAGGTGGATATGCTGGTTTATTCACGCCAGATTAGTCATGCATCTTTGAAATGTTTCTCATTATTTTATTTAAAAAACAATTAATATTCACTATCGAATTTTCATTCTAGTGTGCTCTGAAAAGATTCTCTTCATTGACATGCTCCACAAATAGACAGTTCCACTCATGCGGCGAGAATCTTAAGATTCTAACGAAGTCAACATTTTGAGCACGATTGAATGTAACTGACGCTGTTAGTCCGAGTGTCCGTATATGTCTAAATATTATTTTAAAAATTCACTAACTTCCTGTTTTTAGAGGAAGCTGAAATTTAAGCATACAGATGAATAAAACTATTGATGTCAAATGTTAAATAATTGTTAGGACCTGAAATTTAAAAACAAAAACAAAAAAACTTTATTTCTATTTAATATTATTTTATCTCAATAATTACATATATTATATGACATGGAGAAACTTTTTCATTTTTTTCATAAATCTTAGCACGTCTTAAGTAGTCTGTCTTTCCATATTTAATTTTCTATCATAATTTATATGTTTAAAAAAAAATAGCAACAAATTCAAATTTTTAGAGAGCTTGAGTTCAAACAGAAATTTTGTAAACAACAAAATGTATGAGAATATAATATACGTAGGACATAGTACCTTTTCTTAGGGAAGGATACAGATCTGTAATGAATTTGTAATAATTTCCCTTGTCATTGTCGAGCAAGCGACATTATTTTCACTTTTTAGTAAAAAGTACGAATGTGAAATCATTTTACATGTAAATTCTTTCAAAACATAAATTTCTTAACATTTCTATATATATAGATATAAATCAAAGTATGTATGTTTGTCCTTTATAGCTGACCATTAATCCGATCACCATGAAACTTAAGGTTATAGTTGAATATGCTTCCAGGACGGTTTTTGGTTTTAAAAATGTTGAACATTGACACTGTGGGGGACCGGGCGCCCAAAATACCTTTTTTCTTATATGAGCTATATAAAATTTAGTTTAAGCGTTAGCTACTTGGCAAACGAATGGATCTTAACCAAAATTGGTACATACAAACGTGATAGCCCATATTAAAATACTATAGAGCATTGAACTTCTAATGTTCATTCCTTTTGGGCTAGAGGCCCAAAATATTTTTTTCGTAAGCATTTAAGACCTTATTCCCTGTTTGATTTTATACAACCTTGAAAAATATTGATAAATAAATCTATTAAGATCCAAATGAAATTAACAGGTATTTTAAGTTCGTTCCTTTCAACGATTTGGCGTGGGGGCTCTTAATGTCATTTTTCTTTATTTAAGATACATACAATTTGTTTAAGCGTTAACGACTTGCAAAATGGATGGATCTTGACCAAACTTGGTACATACAAATTTGTTCGCCCTTATTAAAATAATATGGGGCATTGAGTTTCTGATGTCCATTCCTTCCAGGCCGGGGGCCTTAGAATTTTTTTTCACAATTCCGCGAATTTTTATGCATAATTGTTTTTAAAACACACCACTCATTGGTTTCTTTAAATTTATTCATATTTACTGAGATCGTTGCAACGCACGACGGGTCTGCTAGTCATTTATAAACGACAATCTACCAGCATTAATGTATATACATTAATAAATAAAAATTATTTGAAATCCTTAATGGATTAATATTTAATCTAAAACTTAAGCCTCTTAAACTTTTTATCTAAAAACATCAATCTATAATCTATTAACAACGAAAATAACTAACATCAAACGAAACAATATTAAAACAAGATCACAAAACCATTGCCGCCTTATAGAAAATCCCATTTACTTCCCCTTGCCTCAAATTTGCATTATATTTACGCGTACATCATAACAACAAATCGTGTCTAAGTCTATTATCACTTTATCTTATTACTGGTACGCAGTAACCCTTTCTCACCATCTTATTCCAACTCAGCCTTGTACTATTTAATATCCTTACCTCTTTGTAGATGCCAGTTTTGAAAATCAAGACATTTTTTCTGATGAAGATTCACATTTGAATTCTTTTTAACTACTTATCTGTCACCTTGTTCCAGTACAAATCTAAAAAAATGTATGTTGTCATTGATATCTGTCTGTAATCTGGTACACGTAGATATGGAAAAATCAGTTCCAAAGTCCTTTTGTATTTTGATGGTGTGGCTTTTTTCTTTGTTCTTTTTCTTTTTAATTTTTTTTTAAAATAATTTTTTTTCTGGCATGAATTATTTACAGAGTTTTTATTTATTTATTTTATTTTAAATAGATCCCTCTGCTTTCCGTACCTTTGAACAAACTAGTTCTCATTCATTGAATATCGTGTCATTGAACCAACACAATTTGTAAGGGATTGTCATCTTGAAGGGGGAAAAAACAACATTTTGCTATCCGTATAAACGATCATTTCATTCGAAGGTGACTGGTAAGTTCTCAATCCATTTCAGCTTTACATTGTGAGTTTGAATTACAAAATAATCAGTGCCTAATAACACTATGGTGGTGTAAAAAACAATTACCCAATAGATTTCCCTTTCATCTTTATTAACTTTCTTGACAATGGAGGAACATATTCATGTAGATCTACATACAAAATTTTATTAAGTCAAGTAAATTTTTTATTAAAAAAATAAATTCGAAAAAAACAACAACTTTGTATGAAGGTTGGACTTGGGGGAGGGGAATGGTCAAGATGTGTTTAATTTAATTAAAAATTTTACATTCTTTTATTTAACTTGGTATTCTGTGTGTGTATCTGTTTGCATTTTACCGTCAAATGTTGCAAGGTGATTTTGAAGCACTTTGCATTTCTCGATTTTACCTTTAGATGTTGCAAGGTCATGTCGACGCACTTTGCATTTCTCGATTGAGCATCTCCCTTCTAACATAAACAAATGAATGAACCAGATTATCAATAAGAGAATAATACAATTAAAAACATCGAACAATTCAGTACATGAATTCTAACTAACACTGATTCTTCAAATGACTTTCAAAGCACAGCACATCTTCATGTCTCTTTGTCTGGGTATCTCTTTGGTGGTTTCACCTGTCTCCCGTATCTTGTTGTTGTTGCTGCTGACTTCGCCAGCTGAGTAGCGACCGTTGCTGATGACCCATTTCTTCCAACGCCGGGAGCGTGTTCTTCATGCTCTATTTCTGGTGTATCATACTCGAAAGTATCTGTCACACCTCTCCTTCCACGAAATGCCCGTCTCAGCATGTTGTTGTTTCGTCTGTATGTCACACCATCGTTAGTCTTAACAATGTATGACCTTGGCATCGTTGCTGCCGACACGACGACCGCTGGCTGCCACGAGCCATTCGATTTTTTCTGAATAGTTGCGTTGCTTACACGCTGAGAATGTGTACCTCTGTTGATTATTTCTGATTCGTTGTAATATTTCTTCTGTTGTGACCTCTGATATTTGTTGCTTATTACGCCAACAATTCTAATCAGATTCAGCTTTTGACAAGCTTGCAGACCAAGAATAGGCTTTGAGTGCGTCTTGACTATTTGAAACTCCAGTACCTCTGTCTTATCTTTCACAGAGCATTTGATTGATGCTTTGCCTACAACAGGCAATGATTCACCACTGTATGTAGTGAGCCTTGCTGTTGATTTCTGCATTCTTCCTATTCTTAGTTGACTAAACATTCTGTGTGGCAGAATGTTTACTTGTGCCCCCGTATCCAGTGTGAACATCACTGGCCTCTGTTCAAGCGTAACGATTGCCCTCAATTCATGACTCGTTGCTTGTTGCGTGGACACACTTCCTATGCAGAATGCTTCTTGATTACAGTTCACGTGATCTTTCAGTTGACGGTTGACAACTTTTACCCGCTTTGACTTGCATAAAGACGAAAACTGATTCAATTTTCCACAGTTGTTGCATAACTTGCCATAAGCAGGACATTCTCTAGGTTCATGGTCTCTTCCACAATACTTGCACTGGCCTGCCCTCATGTGTGCACTTGACCTTTGAGCTCGCTTGACATGTTGACTTGTCTTGTTCGTACTTGATATCTCATGTGCCTCTGAGTTTACAGCCTGAACAATCTTTTGTTCATTTAACGCTTTGAGCTGCCATTCTGAGGTTTCCGCCGCTTTGCATATAATTTCAGCCATATTCAAATTCAGGTCTACTTCTCTTAGCTGTCTTGCCCTGAGATATTCATTATTTATTCCAGCCAAAATTCTGTCTTTTATTAACGACTCTGTTAAATTTTGAAATTCACAAGTCTTTGCTTTAAGTTTAAGGTCTGTGATAAAATTATCGAAACTTTCTCCTTCACCTTGCTTTCTGGAGAAAAACACGTGTCTCTCGACTGTCACATTCTTTTTTGGCAAACAATAATTCTCGAATTTCAGTAATAGGCACTTCACTGAATGAATATCCGTGTCACAATCGTCACATTCCTGTTCAGTCCATTGGAATGTGTTGTACACTTCTACCGCTTCCTGGCCTATAACATGCAGCAGTGTCATGTCTGCACTTCTTTGCTTTTTGTGTCGAGTCCACTGGCTATCTTATATATCTGGAAAGACTGCTTAAATATCTTCCAGTTGGCAGCAATGTTTCCTTGTAGCTCAAGTGGTTGTGGCGGGTGGAGTCGGTCCATCTGTCATGTAATAGGTATGGCGTCTGTATTTAAAACCACTACTTCTGACACCATGTAATAGATATTGTGGCTAGTCAAGAGACAAGTCTTTAACACACTGTGGTCTGGTAACAACTGTGTTTAATTGCTATATACAATTCACTGTGATCAACTGTACAATCAACTGCCTAAGCAGCTCGTATGCAATCAACTACCATCAATCTTTCGGTTGCCTCTTGAACCGTACATTTATAGCCAGCTATTCTCCCAGCTATACCTCTCAACCCACGTGTTTCATACCAGGTCAAGTCATTGCATTCTCATACAATGTAAACACAACAACACGTCTCTCACAGTGTTCACTACCCTGGGGTTCAAGAATATAATAAAAATGGGACTTAAAATAGGATTTTTAAAAATGCTTTTATTCCAAAGCACTAAAAAGGTCAAACAAAATTTTCTCATGTCTACAAAAATATAAAATGAACAAAAAAACTTTTAAAAAAGATGAGGCCCAGCTGCATTGAGGAATGTAGAATCTCGCATGAAAAAGCAGAAAATAATTTTGTAGTCACAAACTAAGAAGTCACACATGTTGCCAGAACAATGATAGTGGCTTTTTAGAAACTAGGACATCTATCCTCTGAGAACCGAACTAACTTCACTTGAATACACTGGAGCATTGAAGGACTAAAGCACTTGAGCACATGGTAATAGAGGACTGACTGTGGCAGTGGAGGACTGAAGCACTAGAGGACTGAAGCACTTGGAGCTAGAGCTGTCAATATTGTTGAATAAAGCTCCTCGCGTACCAGTCCGAATTTTGAACGGCGATGACTGAAGCACTTGAGCATTAAATCACTTAAACACTAGAGGATTGAAGTAACAGAAGCACTAGAGGACTGGAGAATTGAAACAATAAAGGACTGAGGCACCTGGAACACTAGAGGACTAAAGCACTGTAGAATTAGAGGACTGAAACACTTGAGCACTAGAGCAATAAAGTATTGTAGCACTGACGTACTGACGTACTAAAGGACTGAAGCACTGGACAACTAGAAGACTGAAGCACTGTAGTACTGGAGGACTGAAGCACTGTATCACTAGAGGACTGAAGCACTGGAGGACTGTAGGACAAGAGCACTGGAGGAATGGAGCACTAGACGTCTGGAGTACTTCAGGACTGAAGCACTTGAGGACCTTGAAAACCTTAAAAGATCTTATCAACCGCCGATCACAGAAATATAAACACCTCAAGAGAATTTCAAACAAAGAACTCTATCTTCTCTTTGGAAACAATTCAAAACATTTGAATTGCAGGTCACATATTTTTAATATCAACTCCAGTAGCATGAAATGTTCCTTAGATTTACTAATATCTAAATATGTATGGTTTTCTCATTACAAGTTTTTACCAGAGTTTTCTCCTGGCTTTTGAGAAATCAGTTATTAATCAAGGGGCAACCTTTCTATATTGAGGAACCGTCAAAGTATTTTCAGAATCTCTATCACGATTGTTATGTTAGAACATTGTACAAGCAGCTAGTTTTTTTTATTTCCTGATTTCTCAAAGCATTGCTGGCTAAGGCGAATGTTTAAGTATATACTAAATCTAATTATAATTGATTGAAGAGGGTGTAAAAATTCTAATTGTTAATGAAAATACGCGGTGGTCGAGTGGCAGCGCGCTCGACTGGCGTACCAATGGTCACGGGTTCGAATCCATGTGAAGGCAAGAATTCTTTACCGGGGCCTAGGGCGTCCCTGAGTCATCCAGCTCCGAATGGGTACCTAGTAACACTAGTTAGGCGGCTGGGTAATGCGTGGAACCCACAAAGCCGTGGCCTGTGAACGCTGCATCACTCGCCAACAAATCATCTGTCATGGTCTGTGGACGCAATTATCTTCTGCATAGAAGGAGCGTCTGTATTGATAAGATAAGATAAAATAAAATACAGAAAAAGTTTAGGCCCTTTAGTCTAAACTATTTCCATTTCTTAGTGGTAAAATGCATTTTTTGAACTTAGGATTTTAATTAAAGAATCAAATATAAAGATGTACGCAACAAATTAACATCATAAGGACCAAAGACAATAGCAGTTTAATGAGTATTTTAAACATACTTTTGTTTATAACAGTTCCATTCAGACTTACAATAACCATGTCAACATGTTACAGACGCTCCTTCTATACAGAAGATTTTTGCGTCCTACGATTATCTATGGTTTGTATCTAGTCCTGCTTTCTTATTCGAGTTTTAAATGGTGATAAAGTGTTGGTTTTCCTGGTTCCTTCAGGCAATCCATACCACGCCCGAATTCCGGACTGGAAAAACAAGAATTTGTATGTTTGTGTACTTGCATATGGAATAATAGAGGTGTTTTATCCTTATTACTATTTTAGGGTTGTATTAGATAATCTTTGTGTTGTGTTTCTAAATTAGAATTAATTGCCGTATGTATTATTACTACTTTACTTTTTGTTCTTCTATCCTCTAGTGTTTCAAGGTTTAGTGATTCAACTAAGGGTGTTACTCTTGTAA
Organism: Ampullaceana balthica; assembly: GCA_944989445.1. Taxonomy (NCBI): domain Eukaryota; kingdom Metazoa; phylum Mollusca; class Gastropoda; family Lymnaeidae; genus Ampullaceana; species Ampullaceana balthica. Next base: position 113,507 of record CALYLW010001810.1, read on the forward strand.
GTTTGGAATATTCTCCAGTAATGATTCCGGAAGCTCTTTTTTGAATTTGTTCTAGTTTATCAATGTTTTCTTTGGTTGATCGGTCCCATACAGAAGATACATATTTTAGTACAGGTCTCACCAAAGTGAGGTAGCATTTTAATTTTACATTCTTACTAGAATTATACCCGCACTTTGTAACGGGAGTGTGCTGACCCTTTTCCCAGTATTAGTTGCTGGTTATTACAATTTTTATTTGCCCAGTTATATGTAATATTCATCTATTAGTTAAAATCTTATGGGAAACATAGATATTCCATTTTAAGGGGGAAAAAAATTAAATATAATTAAATATATGTAAGAAAAAAAGAGAGAAAAAAAACAACATACACAATTATTTAATTTTTACCAATTTACCGCGTGAGTTGTTTTCACCTAATGCAGTGCCTTTTAACATTACCTTAATATTTAAAAGATATGATTTATTAAATAATGAATCTTGACGACCATAATAACTAAATTTACTATTTCATTCCCACTTGTACTAAATAAACATAACTGATAGGTTTCCGAAAGAGCTCTACCACCCTCGTCACTCAAAAATTTCATATATAATTACGACACTGCATAGTAACACAATTTTAAGTAATACAATATTTGTAACCGCGTCTATGAGATATGGCACTATCCCTTAAAAAGGCAAAGGCTAGATTACTCATAGCGCCAATAAACAAAATTATAAATGTACTTTCTAAAATGCTTTTTAAAAAAAAACATCGTATTAAAATGATATCAAGAAAATGTGCACACCATATTTAGACAATAAAAGATTATAGAAAGCTGGCCGCATAAAATAAAGTCTTGTTATAAAGTAAATGTACTGGACCAAAATAACTCTTCCTTTTGACGTATTCATATTTGTTTTAACAGGGAAGTAATATTTTAAAAACTTATGTCTCTAAATTTTACGATTTATATTTACGGTTTTGATGCAATGTGTATAATTTCAATAAGGAATAATTTTTTGTTCCCTGTTTCTGATAAGGCATCATATTATGTAAATTATATTCAATACACACACACAACAGATTTTGTTTCTAAAAAAAAATATATATCCACATTAGAAAAAAAAATCCAACCGTATGTTCGTAAGCGCATCTGAAAAATGATCAAAAAGCAACTTTCGAAATGGCCTATGTTATTCCGACTACACTTTTTTAAATTTAGTCAACTTCTGTTAATACTGTCAATAGTGAACGTTTATAATGTATAGTGAATAAATATATAGCTTATGTAAACTTTTTTTAAGGGTAAGTTTATTTGACATAGGCCATCGCTTTCCACATAAAATAAACTCGCTACATTTATGGTTATATATTAAAAATTCGCAATTTTATTAACACATGTAAAATATTAATCCAATGCATCGTGGAAAAATTGAAATAAAATAATTTAAACGCATATCTAATATATAAAGCTCAGTTGATGTTTGTATGTTTGTTTGTTTGTATCCATTAAAAAAGGCCACTGCTTTGTTGACATTTTTCCAAAAGGTCTCTACCACTGTCGTCACTAAAAAAGCTCAAATATATTTACGACACTGCATCGTAACACAATTGTAATTAATACAATATTTGCATCAGCGTCTATGAGATAAAGATAATATGGCACTACCACCCTCGAAGGCAAAATCTGTTTAACCTATAGCGCCAATAAATTAAATTATAAATGTTATATATGAAATGTACTTTCTAAAATACTTGAAAGAAACTAAAGCAGTCGTATTAAAAAGAATTCAAGAAAATGTGCGCAGCGTATTTAGACAGTAATAATAAATGGTTAAAGATTTATTCTGGATTAATAAAAAGTCTGCTCATAACAACTAGACCAAAGAAAACTCTACTTTTGTAATCTATTTATAGTTGTTCTAACATGGAAATAATATTAGAATTGTTATATATTTGTGTCTACATTTACGATTACAATTTACTGCTTTATGCAATTGGTATAATATCATAAAGGAATGAAATTCTTTTTTGAGTCACTTTCATGGCCCAACAACAGATTTTATTTCTAAAAAATAAAGAAATTATATGTAACATTTAAAAAAAAACTAAAACAAATCAAATGTCTGTTAAAAATTGAATGTGAAACAGGGATGGACTGGGGAGTCCAAGCGGCCCGGGGAAAAAAAAAGTGGCCCTTTCTTCAAAACTTTTATTTTCCTTGTGCATATTCACCATCCAATCGTGAGGGCCGGGGCCTTCGAAGTCATGGGTCACTTTAAAAATTACAATATACAACAACAAAGCACACAAAAAATCTCGATAAATCGCATTTATAATTTATATTTATAAATAAAATATCAAGAATGCGTCAATTCAAGTTATAAATCAATTTATTCGAACTCACTGTGATGGTGCTTATAGTATAAGCAACTTCTTTAAGCTGGGTGCCATTTCGGCTACATGATCTATAATTGTGTCATTATTCAGTTCAATTAAAACATCGGGCCGATCTTGAATCATTGTTTATCCCAAATATATTAATACGTTTTAGTTTTGAACAGCTTCTTTTTTTCGGAAGCCAAAGTGACGGGAATGGTTTTTTTTTAGAAAGAAACTGAAAAATATTAACAGGATTGTTGTAGGTAACTGCAGGAATTATGGAACTCAATGATTGCAACTCTTCAGCAAGCATGAAACCATTAAGATCCTAACTTTCGTAGGCAGTGAGCTTCTCTCACGATTCACACCGCAATTCAGTAGATCATTGTTTTGTAATTGATGAAATTTAAAAAGAAATCCAAAACGAGCCATGATGCCTTAGTATTTGTTCAAATTACATGTCCATTGACATGATTGCATATCAACAAACTATTAAAAAATCTGTGCTAATTTTTTCTTGTGCATTTACAAATATTTCATCTTCTCCCTCATATGTAAATTGTTTTATTTCTTTTTCAACTGGGTTTAAATGGGTTCAACTTCTATGTCTGTGTCAATTTCTTTTTCAAATGCTATTGCTGTTTCAAAACCACGATTGCAGTAAGATTTTGACTATTTGCAATTATGTTACATGCTCTCAACTTCAGTTACTAGACCGACAGAAATATTTTCTAATTCTTTGCTGGTGTAATTATATTGCGACAATATGTCGTACCAAAATTCATTTGAAACAATGAACTTGAAGCTCTTAAGTTGTTTGCACAAAGACAGCTTCACTTCAAGATTTTAGATCACCAATTTGCTATGGTACTTTGAAAAGTGCATCATCGATTTCTCCTGCTTGATATCGCACTACCATTACGCTTTTCACATGGCTTTCCAATTTTCTTTCAGTGGTTTCACAGAAATATTTCAAACATACTGGGAAAATAAAGCACATCCCTTTGTTGAAGCAGAAAATAACATATAGATTCGTTAAATTATACCAAAAAACGTCATTGCATCAGCACAAGTTTTTACCATATATGATATAACATAGCAGCAAGTTGTAGCTGTGATTGGTACAAAGGTTAAAAAATGCCCTGGGGTTTAATTGTAAAAGACGACCTTGCACTCCTCACTTATGCCTATCATGTTCGCACCGTTGTAGTATTTTTGACCGCGGATATCAGAAACATCTAAGCCCAATTTTCTCAATTCCAATAGTAAGACATCAAGAATTTGTTGCCCAGTACTTTCTTCCACATCTAGAACACGTATGAAGTGCTCATGAGTTACTTCAGACTATCCACTTCCTTGGCTTACATTGTCAGTGACATCTGTTCTTGGTGACATTGGCACGGTGTGCAATCAAGTATTACTGATAAGTGTTTAGCTGATTTTACTCTTCCTACAATTATTTTATTTACCTTATTTCCCATCAAAGAAATGAGTTCGTTCTGAATGCGCTTTCCTAAAGTAATGATCATAGATTTCATCATTTTTTATTCTTCATATATTTTCCTGCAAAACCGAAACAAATTTTACCAGAGATTCGACGAGACCCAGAAAGTTCCCATTGTTTGCCTGATGTAATTATCAACTGAACTACGAAATAGTTGAGCGAGAAATTGGACAATGGCCATGAGTCGTTGAAATACACTATACAAACTAGCCTTTTCACTGTTTATTATTTTTCGGCTTGGCTTGTCAATTGTCATTGTTTTGTTAGCCTGTTTTTCATCTCAAACCATTCCAAAATAGATATAATAATATGTCCCCTTGATTTATCATGATCAGACAGTATAACACATTTTTTTAAAAGCCTAAAACTAAAAGGGGCGTTCTCGTTTTTAAAATGTTCTGAATACATAAATGCTTACTAAAATACGCTAGGAACAATACTATTTGCATTAGGATTTAGGATGATTATAATATGTTATTATATTAGTATGGAATTTTTCTACTTATTTTATCCTGAACAAAAATATATATAAAGTTTTCTAGTTACGTTGTTATAAAAAAAGTTTTGCGTAATAGAAGTAAAATTGTAAAAAGTAGTAGAAATGTTTACTCAAAGCGCGGGCCCTGAAAAGCGCGGGGCCGGCCCTGATTTCAGTTTAGAGAAAGATCTCTCACAAGCTACATGGGTAGACGACAGATTCAATAAGAGTTTATAAGCGCTAAAGAGATGTGTGTATGTTTGCACATAGAAACTGTATTGATGTATTACAGAAAAGCAGCAAACAGGACATTTTTTTTCAAGATTAATTATTATTATATCACCGGTCCTGGCGGTCCACCGGGAATTTTCCCGGTGTCCCGGCGTCCCAGTCCACCCATGATGTGAAACAATGACAATAATTGATTTTAAAAATGGTTATGTTAAACAAACTACAAAGGAATGAACATAACATATTCAATTCGCAAAACAAAATAATTAAACGTTTTCAGGATCACTTTATTTAGTTTATTCTACAATGTTAATAGGTCCGGTAGCCTAAGTTTAAATTGTATAAGCGTATAGCTTATGTAAAAGACAATAGCTTATGTAAAAGACAAACAAAATACAAATTTTATATTAATAAGACACATCTAAATTTAAGATGCGTACACGAAAATGTGCGCACAGTAATCAGACGATAAAAGATTTTAGAACGCGTACCGCTAAAAATGAAGCCTTGAAAAAGAAAACTGACGAAATTATTACACAAATAGGTTTTTATTAAATGTCGAGTTATGGAACAGAAAATAATTAAAACAAATTTGCAATTAAATTTAAACGTGTAAACAATTAAACCTAATGCATCGTGTGGCAGTTGTAATTAAATATGTTTACGTGTCTATAATATATAGAAAGTACCAGTAAAGAAAATGACAATTCTTTGTACTGCATAGCTCAAATTAAGAAGCGTACACGAAAATGTGCGCACCGTAATTAGACAATATAATTTTTTTTGAATGCGCACCGCTGAAAATCAAGTATTGGGGAAAAAAAACTTCACCAAAAATAACTCGCTTTGAACGGAATTTGAACGTCCACGTAAAGTTGTTCAATATAGAAATGAGGTTATATTTTTCAATCTTTGTCTCTGCATTTTCTGATTATTTAATTTTCGGCATTCGGGCAAAGGGGACAATTACAAAAACTAACTTAAAACCATCTCCAGGGTAATAGGAACCGTCCTGCCAAATTTGGTCCCCGTCCGTCATTTGGTTTTTCCGTGGCTGTGTAACAGAAAGTCGAAAAGTTAAACATACAAACATACAAACAAACAAACATACAAAGATACAAACACCAACTGAGCTTTATATATTAGATTATATATGTAAACGTTTCTTTTTTATAAAGCCTAAGGTTTTGTTTGATTTTTTAAATAATTTCATTGACATGGTGATTCCATAACAGTTTCTTATTTATTATTACTCCTAATTATTTTGCATCTTTAGTTTGGATTAATTCTTTTCAATGAATGAAGTATTTTGAATTTATTTATTTATTTTTCTTTGTTACTCTTAATAGTTGAAACTTTTCTGGGTGGAAAGACGTACTCCAGTTAGTTTCCCATTTTATCAATTCATCTAAGTCTTTATGTAAAATGTTGCTTTCTTATTCTGATTTAACTGTTCTATATAGATTATACAATAATCAGCAAATAACCTAACTTTTTTTCCCGTTGAGATGTTGTTGGGTAAATCATTTATGTAAATTAAAAACGAAAATTCCATAACCAAAACACAGAAGGACCTATAAAATCACAACAAATTTTGATTTACTGATAATCAATCTATCTCTTTTTAGTCAGTCTTTCTAAAAATGCTATAATTTTTCTTTATTCTGAAACATTATTTTAAAATAGAGGTTAAACTTATATTATTTTTTTTCCTTCAAATTTTAATTTATTTCCTCGAATTATTTGAGAATTTCATGAACAATTGTCTTTTGTAAGGTATTTAAGAAAATGTTAATATGATAATGATTAATTTATAAATATAAAATATGTCTCTGAAAACTCTTAAATGTGGCTTAATTTACCTGGTTAAAGACAGTAAAATATTCCATTTAGTAAATCGACTGTCAAAAAAGGCACTAGAAAAGTTAAAATTTAAATCAATCAATTTAATAATTATTAGTAGACACTTTTTTTAAAGTTTTCCGTTGAGATCCGCTTGGTCCCTTATTTGAGACCTGCTAAATCATCCCAAGCCAATGACTTTTTGAGGTCGCAAGCATACCTGCGCATCACGTGGCATGAAATTTCGTCAGGCACCGTATCCAATAAGAACGCAGGTCAAGCTTGGGTTTTAGCGTCATATGTTTTCTCAATAGAAACAGAGACCTCAGATCACTCAGTCTCTTTTACCCCACTCACGCCGGTAGATAAGTAGATGTTGATGAGTGATTGAGCCTGGTTCGAACCATCAGTGGTCGAACCGACCGGGGTCGAATCGTCCTGGGGTCGAAACGTCCTGTGGTCGAACCGTCCGGGGTCGAAGTGTCCGTAATTCATATGATACATAAGCGAGAGAAAAAAGTTAAAGTCGGTTTCAAATATGTCTTATGTCAGCTGGTATAGTTAGGGTATTGTTGGAGTATAGTTGGAATCATAGTAAGAGAGTACGTAAGATTAATATAGTAAGGATCAAGAAGATCCAAGACAACAGTTGTTTGTTAAAACAGTGTGGACAGAAAGTCACAAATGACTTGTAGGAGATCGCCGGACTGCTGAGCAAAAAGAGCATAGACCAAACAAGCCTGAGTGATCGCGATGTGATGAAAAGACTTCCTTAAAGCGGAGCGGGTCCTCCCATTACAGAGGAACCATGTGTGCGTATTGATTTGCAACCGAAAGAACAACCTGTCAAAAAAGAAGCAGGGTTAATTTTATAAAATAGTATCTGGATTTAGTTGTTGTAAGATTGCTGTACTAGTTGGAGTTATATTTATGTATGTACGTATTTTGTACTCTTTGTAATTAAATAATATTGTCAGACGTACCACAGATGTGTTGTTAAGTTATTTATGTTTTTATAGTTATGGTATTATCTATTTAATTATATATTAATAATGGGAGCTAAATTAGCAGCGTTCCATCAATTTTATGACACTTGACACTCTGTGTGTCTGTCTGTCAGCGTCACATATTGCAAAGTCATTTTCCTGCATTTCGCATTACTCGATTGAACTGAGATCTGGCAGACACATGTAAAAAGAATATTTTAATTAAACAATCCCGTAAAAACAAAGTTTTTGACTATAAATCCCTTATATATGAGACATAACTAAAAGTATGGATTATGTTCAAACGCGACAAACATTTACTGATCTCCCCTAGCTTTAAAACAGGGGGAAGGGGGGAGGGGTGTGGAGATCGATGGGTGGCGTGAACGCGTGAAGTCAACTGGCACGTGGCAGAAAAACAATAACAAACTGTGAAATTGAATTACATATGTTATCTAGAGATAAAATAAAAATGCATTAATTTAATTACGGTACCTTCGATCTATCTGACATTTTTTAAAAACTTGCATTGTTAGGTGACACGAGTCTATGTGAAAATGGACGTTTCGACCACGGACGATTCAACCCCGGGCAATTCGACCCCGGACAGTTCGACCACAGGCCGTTTCGACCCCAGTGTGTTTCGACCCCGGACGTTTCGACATCTTCGTATCTACATCGTATATTTTAAAATATGTTTTTAAAATATACTTTTAAAAATTTTATTATTTTTAAAATTACTTTTTGGTATAAAAATAATTTATCTTAAAATTATTATCCATTAAAAATTAAATACATTTTGAAATTGTTATTGACAATCAGTCAACATTCAACGCGAATTAATGATTGTGATAAATGCGTCATTCCTCTGAGATCGAAAGTCCTTCCAAATCAATCCAACTCCACCCCACCCTACTCCGATGTAATCGGACAAAACAAAGGCAATGTGGTCAGATAGTCCTTTTTAAAGGTGCCTACATTCTCTCTGCCCCCACTTACTTTATTTACCCTCGCCAGCACACGACTTGCTTTGGTGGTCATTGAGTCTGGCCTTCATAACACGGGATTGTGAAACCCTCGGGCAAAATGCAAACAACGACGTAACGTTCAGTCCGGTCATAGGGGTCCAGCAACTTGAATGTTATTGTCTGCTAGGCGGCGGTACAAACTATTGAAATTTATGAACTTGAAATACTGACAACTTTGTACGTCTTATTAAAATCAGTATTTCTGCTACACGTATTAAGCAACACAAGAAATAGAAGTGAAAGGAAGTGGCGCAGGTGTGTAATGGTTTCAGCGCCTGCGTTCAGCATGTCGACACCTTTTTAAAAAAATAGTAATAATATTTTATTTTTTTTAAAAAGCAACTTTCGTTTGTTTTTTATCACGGTGAAAACCTTTGAACGACTTAAATATATACATTTTAAAAACCCAATAACAAATTAGGTCCTTTTTAGTTTTGTGTTAGTTTGGGATAGGAGTTTTTAATTTTTAATGGATAATATACCAAAAATTAATTTTAAAAAATATTTAAAAAAAAAGAATAAATTAAAACATTTAACAATGTAGAAATGAGAGTGTCGAAACGTCCGGGGTCGAAATGTCCAGGGTCCAATCGCCAGGGGTCGAATCGTCCGGGGTCGAATCGTCCGGGGTCGAATCGTCAGTGGTCGAACCGACCGGGGTCGAATCGTCCTGGGGTCTAAACGTCCTGTGGTCGAACCGTCCGGGGTCGAAGTGTCCGTAATTCATATGATACATAACTAAAAGTATTGATTATGTTCAAATACGACCAACATTTACAGACTGAAACCGATTATCTCCCCTGGCTTTAAAACCGGGGGAAAGGGGGAGGGGGTGTGGACATCGACGGGTGGCGTCAATGCGTTAACTCAAGTGGCACGTGGAAGAAAAACAATAAAAAAATGTGAAAATGAATTACATATGTTGTATTGAGATAAACTAAAAGGGCATTAATTTAATTACGGTAAGTTCGATCGATCAGAATTTTTGATACGATGCATTGTTAGGTGATACGAGTCTATGTGCAAAATGTCAGCTCGTTAGCATCACGTGAAGTGTGTCAATTTTGACTTTTATTTTTCCGCCTGCTCGATGACAAACGACAGACAAAGAGAGACGGCGGTGAAGTTAGTATAAGGGATTTAAAAAATATCATTATTTTTGCAGAGTCGCCTGTTACGTTATTTCCTTTTTAAATCCTTTATATTAACTCGCGGTCTCTGGTTGATTGCTTCGTTTGTCGAAAACAATTTTTGGATCGATTTTAACCCACTTCCTCGTAAGCAAGCGAGCTGAAATTGTTCAGAAAGACTTGTGCCAATTGTAAAAACAAAGTATGAAAATTTCAGATCGATCGCATGTACTGTAATTAAATTATTGAATTTGTAGCTTATTTTATTTATCTCTATGTATCATGTTACATTTTTTAGATAGTGTCGCGGAGCGCATTATATTGAGCGAACTTTTTATTAATAATTTCCTGTTGCGCGATTTGGTGCGTATTATATTGACAATACTTTTTATAAACATATTCCCGATCGTTGCGCATTATATTTAACACGTTTTACGAGACATAACTAAAATTTTGTATTTTTGGGTTGTCTTGCGCTGCGTATTATAATGAACATTCTTTTAGTTATGTCTCGTACATAAAGGATTTATAGTCAAAAACTTGTTTTTTTACGCGTTCTTTTTATTTTTAATCATTTATATTAACTTGTGGTGTCTGTTTGAGCCCTTGCTTGATTGTTGAAAAAACTTAAGATCCATTTTTAACCCACTTCCTCGTAAGCTAGCGAGCTGAAATTTTGAATGCCGTTTTGTACTGATGATCGAAACGATGTATCAAAATTTCAGATCGATCGCATGTACTGTAATTAAATTATTTAATTTTTATATTATTTTTATTTATCTCTATGTATCATGTTATTTTTTTAGATATAGTGTCGCGGTATTATATTGAATGACCTTTTTAAATACTTTCCTCTTACGCGATTTGGTGCGTATATATTTACGTTACTTTTTAAAAATATATTCCCGATCGGTGCGCATTATATTAAACATGATTTACGAGATATAACTAAAATTTTGGATTTTTGGATTGTCTTGCGCTGCGTATTATAATGAACATTCTTTTAGTTATATATCTCTTACATAACGCATTTATAGTTAAAACTTGGTTTTTACGGTTTTTTTTTAATTTTTAAATCTAGAAAGAGATACACATAGAATCCATTCACAGTATAGAAAGAAATACGAAAGCCCTTTAGTCTGTGTTCTGTATAACCAATCAGCGAAATGTTTAGGTAATTATTAATGACATGCTTTCGCTGACAATGTTTACACAGAACCACTCAAGCCCTCTAACCACGTCAAGGTAGGCTTTCTGTAGAGGGGCACGAACGAAAACAAACATAAAACACATCAAGACTCTACTTCCAAATGACAGCTCAGGTTTGTGATCAATAAATTGCATGCTCAGTGGACCACGAAAAGTTTTTGCCTGTCGCCACTTGTCCTTTTCGTTGTTCGAAAAGACCAAACATTTTTAAACACGTTGCACATTTTGTGACGAGAACAGGTGTTTGATTGATATCTTAACGAGACTCGACCAAAACGGCGCAGTGTAAATGTTTGAAGTGATCCAGACGTTTGTTACGAAAACACGGACAACAAGGACGCAGACAAAAAAATATGCCCTTTGAAGAAGTAGATGAAGCTTGATAAGTTTCTTTCCTTTCCAGAGGAAAGATAAAACCATTTTAATATCAATTTATAGAATTATATCTTCAATTAAAATAAACCATTCATTAACAAAAAAAAACTGGTATGAATTACAATTAATCATAATTATTAGTATTTGTACAGTGTTTCATATCACTCTTAGTCTTATATGGAAATGCATTTATAAGTAACATAGTATATTTTTTATTTTCCTTTTTACAACTAAACAAATATCTTACTGTTTTGGTATAAACTTTTCTTTTTTTCTTATCAACCACAAATCCAATGTTACTATTATAGACATATGTTAAAACATGAAATGTTTTATCAAAACCAATAAATTTACTATCTCTCCAAATTGAATCTTTAGCCATGTCTTTTATTTTACCTGAGTTAAAATTACTATTGAAAAATCCTTGTCTATCTTTTTCAAAATTATAATTTTTAAAATTTTGAATTAAATGTGTATTAATTTTATGATTATCATCAAGCTTCACTATTTTTTCAACGGGCATATTTAGTTGTCGGACTGAATACGCAAAGACCTTTTATACCATTGAGAGTCCCAAAACATCACGTGGTATACAGTCTTTTGTCAATGGTTCTCTAATTAAGTATAATCTAAAAATGTATAGTATAATAATTTTAAATTTGAAAATAATATACATTTTTAGAGCTATTGAATCGATACAGTTGGTTTGAGACCATAATAAGTAATTATGCTTATTTAAGACTTTAAAAAATATATTATAAAAAACTTAAAAGATATTAGAATTTTAAAAAGGCTTAATTTTGAGTTAGGTGGCAGTGCAAGGGGCATGTCAAATAAATTTCTTTGTACAATAATTTTCATGAGCGTTAGGGCTTGAAAAAAAGTTCTGAATGTTCTAGAGGTTAGACTCTTAAATGAGGCAAATATTTTATTAAATTACCTAAAACTATTTTTATTAGTGTGGTTTATAATATTGGGTGAAGTCCAAAATTCACATGTAATAATTTTTCTTAACCAGGGGTTTGCAACCTGCGGTTTGCGAGCCGCATAAGGCTTTTTTCTATGTCAAGATGCGCTCTTCAGTTACATGCGTAAATAGTAATAATTATATTATTTAATTTTCAAAAACTCTTTAAAAAACGGTTAACCATTGTAAATTGTAACTTTACGCTCTTGGTCCTAAAAGAGTTTCCGACCCCTGTTCTTGGCTAAAGATGAAGTCAATGTGGGATCTTTCTAAAGATGCCAATTACCATCCACCAGCCACGTAAGATACTGGAAACGTTTTTCACGATTGTTTAATTTTAATTTTAATTAAATTGACTAAAAGCAAAGGAAATATTGCGCTCCAAACGAAATTGGGGTGTTTTAAAACAATGACTTAGTTAATTCTCTAGAATTTTAGGGTGCATAATAAACAATGTGTGTGGATATTAATTTTTTGGAGTTGTTCTTTTTTTTAACAAGGTTTTATTTAAACTTGTCTTATCTCATGGATGAAAACGGCTGACATGAGAATAAATATGACAACTATTTATATTTTTAATACCTTGCAGGGCTCGAGTTAATAAAATATCCCCTAATCAGATATTTTTCTAATTTGTCGGATTCCCTGGCCTTACCTAAAGAACTCAAGATTCCTTTCCCTCGTAAATTGATAAAAAATCGAAGTTTGTCATGTTTTCTTAATGACTTGATAATCTATCTTCAACACCAGCGAATGTTAAAATTGTAATTCGTTATGATTAGGGTTAAAGTGAATGTCAAACTGTTCAAACATTCACTGAGAAATAATGTAACTTGAATAACGGATGTTTCTTTTTATAAAAAATGCTAATTATGACATTCCCAAAGAGAGCTAATTTGATGTTACAATTTAACCACGGCATATGTTACTATGTCATTTCACAAATTCGTTGACAGCGGTAAGTATTAAGATCACAATGTCGCAAATTTAGAACCTTTCCTTTTCGTTGTTAACGGTTGCAAAGCTCTCCAAAATGTAAACAACCGATTGAAAACCCGGTGAACCCTTTACCTTTTGGATAATTTATGCATGGATTAAGTAAGGATTTGTGCCAAACACACTGCTTTGAAGCATTAGAGCATGACTGTTTTGGTTACACACTTTAATGTTAACAACAATTCCATTTTAGATACGTGTATAAATGTTAGACCTTAATTAGGATTAAACTATTATTTTTAAAAATGTATTAATAGATACACAATAGAACTTGTGTTTTCTTTCTACATTTTGTCAGTTTTTCTCGGTCAATATTTTTAGCCATGGGCGTAATTCTTTTTATCAGATATTTAAAATTTTTGAAGGGTATTCATTTCCAAATGGACATGACATTTAATGTATAAGAACTAGGGCTGGTACTGATTTTTTAAATAAATAAATAAGTTGTTAATCCGTAAAAATTTTAATCGGTTAATCGATTAATTTCGATAAATGTAAATCCCGTTAAGTAGCGATTCATATTTAGCCAAATCTTTTAAGTCGCGGTAATTAAATGGTTCCAAATAATGTCACGTAGCACAGCAAATTTGTTCTGCTATGCAAGAAATAAGGAAGAAAAACCTTTTTGTTTATGTATGCATGTCTAAAACAATATTAATAATATAAGGGGAAAATATGTAAGTAGAAAAATTAATTTGTAAATTGGAAAATTGCAAAAAAATAATTTGTTTTCTTAAATTTTAATGGAATTTTAATCTATCAAATTAATTTTGAATCGATTAATTAATCATTAATTTCCCCAGCCCTAATAAGGAGCCAATTTAGTGAGTTTTCATATCGTCACGAGTAGCACATTTAAATAAAGGGCAATTTATACTAGGGGTTTAATTCAAACATGATTTAAAATTCACTGGTAGTGTACTAGAATTGAACATATTTTCTTGTTAACCATAGTTAAAAGTTGTCTGGATACAAGACTTATCTAAAAGATCTTTAAAGCTTACAATCGTTTTTAACTCTTCAGTTAAAGAAATTATGACGAAAATAATATTTAATTAAATTTATATTCTACTAGCAGACCCGTCGTGCGTTGCAAAGATCTCAGTGAAAAGGAATATATATAAATATAAAAATATATCACATTAAGGGTCACCGGGCCCATCAGTTTCACATATGACGTTCAAAAATCTGTTCATTTCAATCAATTTCTTAACAAATATATAAATACTAGCGTATCACCCGTCAAAAGTGACGGAAGTTTTCAAAATAAATACACATCGGATTAAAAACTTAACTGCGGTGAAATCCGAAGAGTCAATCAAACTCTTGACGCATCGGATTTCACCGCAGAAAGTTTTTACTTTTTAATTTGTATTTCTTAATATTCGTTTTATTTGTGTACCTTTTTGTTAGTTGAGGAAGGTTCTTTGCCGAAACGTTAGCTGTTCTAAAAATAGAACTGCAAATAATATCTCAACCATACGAAAAAAAGAATTTTGGTGACCCTGACCCGAAGAATTGGACATTAGAAGTGCAGTGCCCTTTATTATTTTAATATGAGCTACCAAATTTTAATATACAAAGTTTGGTTAAGATCCATACATTTACTCAGTAGCTAACGCATAAACTAATTTTTGTATAGCTCATATAAGCAAAAAATACGACATTAAGGGCCCCAGGGCCCATTTAGTGCAAGAAGTCAAGTTCAAAAAACCTGTTTATTTCAATCAATTTCATAGTGGATATATTTATCTATATTTCTCAAGATCTTTAATAATTTAATGGGGAATAAAATCTTAAACGTTTGTGAAAAAGACATTTTGGGCCCCAAGCCCCGAAGAAACGGACATTAGGAAATTAGTGCCCTATAGTATTTCAATATTTGCTACCAAGTTGATATATACAAAGTTTGGTTAACATCCATTAATTTACCTAATCGCTAACCCTTAAACTTATTTTTATATAGCTCATATGAGAAAAAAATCATATTATGGGCCCCCGGCGCCCCATGAGTGTTACATTTTGCAAAAGAAGTTGCCAGTGACCATCCCAGGAGCGTACTCAAAAGTCTCCCAAAGTTTCATGGCGATCGGATAAATGGTTTAGTCAGCTATAAAGGACATACATACATACATAAAAACATACTTTCAATTTTATATATAACGGTAAAAGCAATGAAATTTAAAAATTTCTCACTAGTCATGGCCACAAATATTTTGATTTGACCTTTTAGTTAAGGTTAATAAACCCAATATGATGAATCTAAATGAAAACTAAACGGCTCAAGAGCTACCCTCATTTCTGTTATATTGGTGACGTTTAAAAACATGTGTGGGTTTAAATCTGTCCATCAGCCATGTTAATTTGTTTGAAAGCAGCTATGGAAATACTGACGAAAAAAAAACAATTTAATTTTATCTCGACGGAGATGGTATGTTATGGTATTTGCTTTTTCAAGATATTCAGCCTTATACGGCATTTTGAAATTCCCGAACCAATGTAGACACAGCCTTGGCGTGATCTCGACATGTTGAAGCAACCACAAGGACGCTCAATGACATAGACATGAACACGCATGAAAGAAAAATGTAGTTGAAGCATGATATGACCGTGACATTGCTCCTTTGATCATGGGTAGTGTAAGAATAGCTAACAATTGAGGCGTGTTATAGTTTTAAAAAAGTATTTTTCAACGGTTCTAACTTCAATTTTAGAATAAATTTAGCAGTTTAAAGCTTAGGCTATTAGTCACAACTAATAAATAATTCTCTGAGGAAAAAAATTAATCAATTCTATTTTATGAAATGAAATAATGAATTTTTTAAATTTGTGAAATGAGTGATTTTTGGGGCTGTGAAAGATGTATTTAACTGCAAGCTCATTTTTTAAAATGCATGTTTAGTTTTAAATGCCAATAATTATTCTATTTAGATGAGTAGTGTAAAAAAATATTGTGTTCAATTCCATGTTTTTTCTTGTTTATCACGTTAGAGCACGGAGAAACTGACTGCGCAATGCGTATATTTCTTCTAATAAGTTACTTAGCAGAACATCAACTCAAATATGACACGTTTTAATCATCCATATTAGTGACATAGGCAGACGAATTTTGTTCTCTTGCTTGTACTATATAAATATTATATATTTCGCAGCAACTTTTACACCATTCATGGGCTAATGAAATTTCATGGGTAAATAATTGAAACAATATTAAAGATCTTTTATCTGTATTCATTTCCCGACTACTTTTAAACTTCGCTTGGATCAATGGATCCTGGTTTAATAGCGTCGCAACCGATGACTCAGCCCGGCCTAGCACTCTGTCCCACTTAAAGAAAATTACAAACACCAGGATATATTATGTATGGTGTGTATCATTGCATGAATCACTCTGGCATGGCTTAAAGGAATAGGTGGTGCAGCAAATATTAATTTTTATGTATTGGTTTCAAACAGGTTTTACCTGAATATTCCATTACGTTTTCTAAGATTGCTTTTCTTGGTGGTCCGTTTCTGTCGTGTTGCCCTCGCTGGCACTCCGCACAACCCACCCCTCCCCAGTATACACACTTAATTCGCTACATCTTTGACAACATCTACTTTTTCTGAATTTCATTTTTTAAAAATTATTCTTAAAAGAATCGATGTATTTTGATTTGGCGACAATCAAGCAAGCAAAGGTTCAAACAAACAGAAACCACGAGTTAATAGAAAGGATTTAAAAACGGAGGGCAGGCGCTTAATATTGTTTAAACCTGTCTTTTTAAATCTTTAAATTAACTCGTGGTGTCTGTTTGAGCCCGTCCTTGTTTGTCGAAAAAACTTTGGGTCGATTTTTAACCCACTTTCTCGTAAGCTATCAAGCTGAAGTTTGCAGACAGACTCGTGCCGATGATAAAAACGATGTTTCAAAATTTCAGATCGATCGCATGTACTGTAATTAAATAATTGAAATTTTAGATAATTTTGTTTATCTCTATGTATCATGTTAAATTTTTGAGATAGAGTGTCGCGGTGCGAATTATATTGAACGACCTTTTTATTAATACTTTCCTGTTTCGCGCTTTGGTGCGTATTATATTTACAATACTTTTTATAAACATATTCCCGACCGGTGCGCATTATATTAAACACGTTCTAAGAGAAAAAACTAAAATTTTGTATTTTTGGATTGTCTTGCGCTGCGTATTATAATGAACATTCTTTTAGTTATGTCTCGTACATAATGGATTTATATTCAAAAATTTGTTTTTTACGGGTTCTTTTTATTTAAATCCTTTATATTAACTTAGGGTGTCTGTTTGAGACTTGCTTGCTTGCTAGCTTGTCGAAAAAAACTTTTGATCGTTTTTACCCACTACCTAGTAAGCTAGCGAGCTGAAATTTTGCAGGCTGTTTTGTACCGTTGATAAAAACAATGTATCAAAATTTCAGATATACGTATGTAAATAATTTCGGTCATCTTTGATATAAATTCGAAAATTAAAAGATTTCATTGTGACTTTCAAAGTTCCTGCGCCTGTTCGTGTTTTGAGCTTTTTGTCTGCATCTATCAATTCTGCTATAGCTTAAAAATACCCTCAAAATGGCTCGATGGTATATTCACTATTTTGTATCCTAAATTCTGTTTTAAAGATTGCTTGTAGAAGCAAAGTGATATTCAAACCGAAGTATGGACACGGAAAAGAATGCGTAACAACGTTTTAGTGTACTAAAACAGAGAGTTTATTTCAGTTGGAGTATCATTTAAACAAAATTGGTTAAATGAACCTTTTGAGCCTCTGCAGTCCATTATTTTAAGATCATCATTTATTTAAAATCATTTCAGGAATGTCGTAAGAACCTCTTGGCACTGTTTTTTGTTCTTTATTAATAGTCTATTCTTTTATACAATTTCTGATTCTTTCCTATTGCAAATACCTTTGGTTGCGCACTTGTTCATGAGTGACTACATTTTTGTTTATCATTATGTGTGCCAAGTGTTAATTTCATTAGATAAGCAATTTTATTCATTATTTTGTATTTATTCCACAAAATAAAGGCACTAACATTAAAATAGTTTTTGCTTTGAAAGAATAAACCATATAACTACACCAACAACTTTGTTCCAGTAGTTTACCTACGTCAAAATCGATTAAATGTAACAGCACATATTTGCCATGTTCGTACACTACTTCAGCCCCAATGTTTTATCAGCTGAGTAGCATTAGTTTTAGAAGTCCTTAGATTAATAAAAGAATAGAGGTTTGAAATTTTGGCATTAGAAACGTCCACGAATTTTAAAAAAGTTTCTTCCTTTTCTTAAAAAAGTATCTTTTTTCTTTTATTTTGTTAATTTTTATTATAAAGTTATTTATTTTTAGACGCTAATTAACAACGAGGAATTTGCCGCCCCCACCCCACGCAACAATGTGCCTCTCAGGGCTCGGAGAATTCGATACGCTCATGCTTCAAATTGATAGGGTGAAGTAAGATTTTCTTTTACAACAGAAAATAACCAAATAAGTTGATACACATCAGGCTCAAGTGTTGGCAGTTGAAACGTTCCCTTGCTTGATGATAGTTCCATTATTTATGTTATTAGTTTCTTATTTGGCTTATATTTTTATTTTGATTAAAAGCTACACTTTCTTATAAAATTTTCATTGCTAGAAACTTTATAAAAACTACTAGGAATTTTCTGCTCCTGGCATTTGCCCCTTGCCTCCCTCGCTACGCCACTGATGAGTCAGAGTGATTTTAAAAAGTGTTTTAGAAGCATATAATCCCATACATAGACGTTTTAAAACTGCATCCAATATTCGCGGTTTTTTTACTTTCGAAAAGAGGTTAGGGGAGGAGGGGTAAAATGTAACACCCACGAATAGCGAAGGAATACTGTAGTGGTAGTTGCGGTAATGATAGTAGTTCAGTGCTAGTGGTAATTGTAGATGCAGTGGTGAAAGTGGCAGTTTGTTTGCGGTAAGGATTGTAGTAGTATCAGTAGTAGTTGTAGTATTGGTAGTGGTTTTTCTTGTAACAGTAGAATTATCTTCGAAACGGTAATACACCGGTTTTAACTGAGGGAATATTTACGGAAACTTCTTTGACGCCAGCTGTGCTGAGCGGTTTAGTTAAGCTATGTTGCCTTTGGTTCATGCAAAAACAATTTTTAAAAAACGTACTCCATGACAACTTCTTTCTTGAAGTTTATGGAATGCAACAGATAGCGTAATTGAAGTTTTAATAGATGCATTTGGGACAGGACAAGAGAGATAGCTAGAGAAAGCAGTAATATAGAAGCAAACGTGAGTAAAAGATGTGAAGAAGAAAGTAAAGTGAGAACTGACAAGAAAGGTAGAGAGTAAGTGTGATGGAGCCCTTAAGTGGGGGAAAAGAAAAGAGGGTGAGAGAGAAATACAGAGAGGAAATAGAAATAAAGAATTACATATATCTTTAGTGTTAAGATAGTCAGAAGGAGAAAATCTAAGATAAAGAAAGTAAGAGTGATATATACAACTGAGTCATAAACAGGGCCGGATTTCCGCCTAGGCCCACAAGGCCCGGGCCTAGGGCCCCAGCCTGCCAAGGGGCCCCGGTGGGGAAATCTTTACATAAGCCCAAAAGGCTGGCTTCATTATCAAAAAGATTTATCGAAAATAATAGTATAATAAATATTTTTACTACATTTTGCATACACTGCCCAACTGCCCAGTAGTCAAGCGCATGGGGTTCGTTTTTGTTGGTTTGTCATTGTAAGCCGCGTTTTGAGCTGCTGTTGCTATATTGTGGAGAAGGCGTAGGGTGGGTGGGTGTGACAGATTGCACCACCAGTAAAAAACTGCACGACCCTCACTTCCCCCCTCCCCATACCACACACAGGACAAGACAACGCCTGAGCCAGTATTTGGGTTTCAGATTACAGATGACAGGGACCGGGAGAACAATTTTTTAATGTCGACTGATTTGACCAGAGGCCAGGGAGATGTCACATGTAGTTTATGGGGACCTGCCAAAGGTTTCAATGAAGTTCGTTTTAATGCCTTTAACTAGATGGCCTTCTACAATTTCACCTGCATACCTTTGGTCACCAATATAGTGACATGGAAAATGTTAGATCGGGGAATAGGAAGCCAGGGAGGCAAGAGAGAAGACAGGGTGCCACGAGTCGAAGCTTGGGAGCCACCGAATAAGGAGCCTGTGTGTCGAGGGACGCAGTATAGAACAGAGACGCTTCACGCCGGAACAGGCAACACATTTCTTTTCATATTTTTGTCCTTATTAAATTAATCGTATGATTGTATGTTTATATGTAATTATGCACAGAAAAAAAATTACTTGAACCAAGAGAAATTCTTGAATTAAGAGAATTTGAGGTAAATTAAAAATTGTCTTAAATTAACAACTAAACAACAAATTGAAAATTAAAAACATTATTCCAAATAATTAAACAAAATTCTGTTAATAATGACCCTCCGTTTTATATTAGTTATAGAAATTGCGGTGCGGCGAAGTCTTACTTCAATAAAAATCTAAGCGAAGCGGTTTCAGAAAAGGAAACGGAATTTAAAGATCGAATAAAAGCTCTTTGTAATGTTCCTAAGTTAAACACATTTTTAGTCTCGCCTGCGTCTAGACCTAGTTCTGGCTCTAGTCCTAGTACTAGTAGTACTAGTCCATTAGCCAGTGGAAGTTGCAGAGATGCGGCTGATGACCGTCAACAGGCAACTCCAAGAAACGTGTCTGACTGCAACTAGCTACCTTAAAACATTATTTCTGAAAAACCCGTAACAACTACAAAAAAACAAAAAAAACAACAACAACAACAAAACAACTACAAAACAACAACAACAACAAAAAAAACGGTTATTTATGAAATCTTGAATATAATTCTTCTTTAACTGACGATCCTGCTGAGTGGGTGCTAAACGAAGTTACATGGAGTACCTTGTTCAAAATCGCGTGAAAGAAAATATTGATGCCGACTTTTCTTTTTCAAGGCGTTAGTACTCAAATAAAACCATATATCTATCGCTGTCACTTTTTAGCAGAACATTAAGCAAGGGTGAAACACGATCTCGACCTTGGATCATATTTTGGAAGATCAAGGGGGCAGTATTTTGCGCCCCTTGTAAGACGTTTGGGAAATGGGGGTCACTAGCTAATGAAGGGTCCATCGACTGGAAAAATATGTTCAAAGAATGAATGAACATGAGGATTCGGACGAACACAGGTCAGCACTTGCGACACTAATAGCTAGGAAGAATGATGGCGGTAGAGTTGACAAGAGTCTTGTTCTTCAAACAGAAGAAGAAATAAAATACTGGGATAAGGTTTTGAGGCGCATTGTGGCTGTTGTGAGCTCACTTTCTGATTAGGATTTTAAAAAAAAACAGTGGGAACTATGTTATGACCATAGAAGTTTTGGCTGAGTTTGATCCTTTTATGGACTTATGCATAAAACGTCACGGTAACAAAGGAAGTGGCACAACATCATATCTTTCGTCAAAAATATGCGATGAAATGATTAATATCATGGCAGAAATGGTTATAATTACAATACAATCGTGACTGAAATTTTAAAAAAAGGCAAAATATTTCTCTATTTCTGTGGGTTCTACTCCGGACATTTCTCATGTAGATAAAAAAAAATTTCGTTGTGAGATATGTCTCTGAAGACTAATATTATTTTGATGTTTATTAAAGTCACTAAAGTAAAAAAAAATTATAGGTTCTGTACAACAGCATTTAATTTGCTAAATTTCCAAAATTGATTGGAGATGGTTGGGGGGCCCAAAAGTAAAAAGTGCCTAGGGGCCCTGGGTCTCTTAAATCCGGGCCTGGTCATAAAGATTCTTCGAGACAAAAAGATGGAAAAATAAAGAGTGAGAGGGGGAGAGAGAGAGAGAGAGATAGGGGGGGAGAGAGAGCGAGATAGAAAGAGACAGATAGAGATACCTACAGTAATTTTTGCATACACCCAAACTAGGCAGCAGATGTGACCGGTTTGTGAACTGCGCAACTGATGATAATATATATATATATATTTCTCCTAAACGACCTTGTTCCAATGAGCATGACGAATTACCTTGGCATTTGGCAAGCGTGGTGGATGAAAAGAAGAAATAAATCAAACCCGTAAAAACAAAGTTTTTGACTATAAATCCCTTATATATGAGACATAACTAACAGTATTGATTATTTTCAAACGCGACAAACATTTACAGACTGAATCTGTCTTAACTCAACTTTGCTTCATAACCCTGGGGGTGGGGGTTGGGAGAGGGGAAAAGTCTGGTCACCGATCGCTGGATCGAGCTCAGCGTGACACGTAAAATGTAAACAAAAGCACGCGGTACTTCGATGGGTCGACGTCAAAGCGTCAACTCAAACTCTCACGTGGAAACAAAAAACAATAACAAACAGTGAATTTGAATTACATACGTTATATTAGGATAAACAAAAAATGCATTTTTGGTCTTCATAAAATCGATCGATTTGAAATTTTGATACGATGCATTGTTAGGTCAGACGTGTCCGTGTGCCAAATTTCAGCTCGATCGGATCACGGGAAGTGGGTCATTTTCGACTTTTGTTGTTCCGCCCGCCCAAGACAGAGAGAGATGATGACAGACAGAGACGCCGGTGAAGTTAATATAAGGGATTTAAATAAAACAAACCCGTAAAAACAAAGTTTTTGACTATAAATCCCTTATATATAAGACATAACTAATAGTATTTTTTATTTTCAAACTCTTAACTCAACTTTGCTTCATAACCCTAAGGGAGGGGGCTGAGCTCAGCATGACACGTAAAATGTAAACAAAAGCACGCGGGTACGTCGATGGGTTGCGTCAACGCATTAACTCAAACTCTCACATGGGAAAAAACAATAACAAACCGTGAATTTGAATTACATACCTCATATAAGGATAAACTAAAAATGCATTAATTTAATTACGGTGCGATCGATCGATCTGAAATTTTGATACAATGCATTGTTAGGTCAGACGGGCGCGTGTGCCAAATTGCAGCTCGATCGGATTACGGTAAAAGGGTCACTTTTGACTTTTGTTTTTCCGCCCGCCCAAGACAGACAGAGAGAGAGAGATGACGACAGAGACGGCCGCGAAGTTAATATAAGGGATTTAAATAAAACAAACCCGTAAAAACAAAGTTTTTGACTATTAATCCCTTATATATGAGACATAACTAACAGTACTGATTATTTTCAAACGCGACAAACATTTACAGACTGAATCTGTCTAACTCAACTTTGCTTCATAACCCTGAGAGGGGGAAAAGTCTGGTCACCGATCACTTGATCGACCTCAGCAAGACACGTAAAATGTAAACAAAAGCACGCCGGTACTTTGATGGGTCGCGTCAACGCGTCAACTCAAACTTTCACGTGGAAAAAAACAATAACAAACAGTGAATTTGAATTACATAGTTATATAAGGATAAACTAAACATGAATTAATTTAATTACGGTACGTTCGATGGATCTCAAATTTTGATACGATGCATTGTTAGGTGAGACGGGTCCGTGTGCCAAATTTCAGCTCGATGGCATTACGGGAAGTGGGTCAATTTTGACTTTTGTTTTTCCACCCGCCCAAGACAGAGAGACAGAGATGACGACAGACAGAGACGGCGGTGAAGTTAATATAAGGGATTTAAAAAGGTGTGGGGCGGAAGGTGGGTGGCAACAAAGCGTCTCTTGTTCTCTTGCCGTTCAGTTGCGTTTTTCCTTCACATAATAACATATGATTCGTGGTGAAGTGGTTAACACGTCCGCCTTGCACGCGGAGATCCTGGGATCAAACACCAGAGGGTACAACTTTATTTAATGTTTCTTTCTGCCCGTTCTTTTCCCCTTTCTCCTACATGACAAAGGCTGTTAAACGATAATCGGATTCGAAAGCGACAATCGGTTTTAAATTTCCCAAACCGATAATCGAATTTGATTCGGCCGGATTTTTGAAGTGAAATCCAGCCGAAGCAGAAGCCGGATTTGTAAATATGGCCCGCGAGGCCCTTTCATCCGGCCCCTGGAGACCTTTTAATCTAAAAATAAAGATGCTATTTTTACATGTAATTAACCACAAAACTGTGTGTAGTCAGCCCCCAAACTGCTGTTTGACAGTTAATGTGGCCCTCCGGCAGACATTTTTGGAGACCCCTGCTTTAAGGGATGGTAGTAATAAAGGGGGGATGGGTAACAAAAACATCAGTGCGCATGTCTCCACGTTTACTCGCTCTTTTTTCATTACTTCGTGCTGCTGTTTATGTCCGTACTCTCACCCCCACCCCACCGTTCTTTGCACTGTCTATAATGAGCAAGCCTGCGGCGTATGCTACGCCACGGGTCGTATCTAGTAATACATATTTTATTGGAAATGCCAACTTATACGTAAATTTCTGGATATTTGCGATATTTGCGATATTTTCTTCTCAGCAGCATAATTTTATTTCATGGTGAATGACTTTTCAAAAAAAAATTCTTTATTCTAGTTAATGGGTAATTTTCTTAGAAAATAATTTTTCTGTAATTTTGGAAAAAAGTGGGGTAAAGTGAGAATACAACGAAGCCAAAAATAGTTCCAAGTAGAAAGTTTACTTGTGTACGTCGTGACGCTGGTAACAAGAACTTTCTGTCTACAGACTTCCCATGTCAAAGACCAGGTTTCTGTGAGTAGCTGAATCTCAGTGTTTGTTTTTACAATAATCGTTTTAGATATAGAAGAAATCCAAGGCATTAAAAAACTGTATGTTTTACAAATATCTAAACATTCTTCAAACAACTTAAATACGAATTTTTCAATGAACTGTTTTTAAGTGAACATAAGAGAGATGTTGCTCTGCAAACACAAAAATCTAAAACTCCTAAGTGATAATGTTTGTTTTAGTCGTGTCTCGAATATTATTTTGAATTCTCATCTCATAAAATTGTGTAGGAAGTAAAGAAATGTTTTTTTGGACGGGGGGGGGGTGTACGTGGCGGGGGGTTGAGATTCGTAACTCGTATGAATGCAAGTCAAAGCGTGGGCTAATATAGTTATAAGTTATAATCATATAACACTGCACTGAAGTTGATTTTAAAACATCTTTTTTTATCATTGTATTGACTGTATTATGTTGTTCATGCTATTGCAAAAAGTAGAATAATTAATTATAATTTCAGTTCTTGCTTCTGAAATTTTTTATATAGGTGACCGAATGCTTCATTTATGGCTTTTTTCTTTAAAAAAAAATTGTAAAAGTAATTTACCCATTTGTCTTATGACTTCTCATTTTTTTGGTCTTCTTCCAGACGAAGATGTCACTTACTAAATCTACATACCATTGCATAATAATTGGAAGAACTGGTGCTGGGAAAAGGGCTACAGGAAACACATTGATTAACCGTAAAGGTGTTTTAAGGCATCAAACAAAGTGACTTCATGCACAGAAATCCCGCAGCTTGAGATTGGTGAGCTTGACCATTTCATCATGAACGTGGTGCACACACCTGGCCTGATGGACACAAAAGTGGACATGTCTGTTACCATGTATTACATGTGTAATGCCATGGCACTGCTTCCTGCCGGCTTCGACGCCTTTTTGTTTGTAATGAAATATGGGGACACATGCACAAAGGAGGTTGTTGAAGTAATAAAAGCGCTTAGGGCAACTTTTGGTGACGTTTTCGCCAAAGAGTATTGTATTATCGCTGTCACCCATGGCGAAAATTTTGAAATGGATAAGGCAGACGAAGACGAGGGTTCCCCTCAAACAATCGAAGAGTATTTCAAATCAATTAGAGACTCTCCAGAAATCCAGTCTCTGCTTGAGGATTGCGACTATAGAGTTGTGATGTTCTATAACAAAAAGCCAGAGATGCGTGAGGGGACCGTCAGCAGCCAAATTCAACTTATTCAAAACATGAAGCACCGAAGTCATCGTTATGATTCAGATAAATTCGCCGAAAGTGCCAAAGCCAGAAATCAATATCTCGTTAACTCAAATCTTCCTCAACTCATAGCGGCGATTCAGGAGAAGCTCAGTTTCCTGCAACAATATTTGGAGAAGGCGCTGGAAGAATCTGATGCTATAACGGATATCAAAATCCTAGCACAAGCTTATGAGTTGTTAAGTACAATAGAAACTGAGTCCAAAGGAACCTCGCTGATGGATGATTTGAAGAAGGATGTCGAAGTTATCATTACGTCCTTAAAATCCCTTCCATCAAATAGACAAGAAAGTCTACAAGCGTTAGAGAAATTAAAGAATTTAGTGAACATTATTAAAAATCCTCCATCGAAAAAACTATCAATATTTTTTGGTTTGATGAAAATCATGTGTAAAGTTACTGGCGTTGGTTTAATGGCTGCTACTCTAGTTAATCCCCCCTTGGGCGTCGTAGGAACAGCATTTTTTGCAATAGGCAAAGGCTATGAAAAATTATATAGTATTGAACAAAAGTTATTCAATGAAGAGCAAATGGAATACTACAAAGCCCTAAGTGATTTTGAAAAGTTTGGAAATGATGTTGGTAATGGCAAACGCCCCCCACTGCCTAAAACGGAATAATCAATATTTCATTATGTTCTATTAGTTCTAATAAGCAACTTTCATAATATTTTGGAATTTAATTGGGGATTTGGTATCACACTGTTTTAAATTTAGTTCGGAGATTCTATGTTATACGTATTCCATGTATTATTAAATGCACTTTTTGTCCGTCGTCATCTACGAGCACGATTCTAATACAATAAACAATGTACTTTAGCAGTCTTTTGCGTCCTTTGGTAGCTTATTTACAATATTCTTTCCCGAAATGTGCGTCCACAGGTCATAAAAGATATGTTTGTGATGTCATCAGTAGCGTTTCTAGCACGATATTTCCTGGCATATCGTCTTAACTTGGCAGTCTGGATTTTTTTGCCTCAGAGACTGCTGAGCATTTCCGTATCATAAGGTGCCAGGAGACTCGGTTATTGGCTGCTGCTGCTCAGGAGTGATGCCAAATGCATCTTTTGACTTTCATTAGCTACTCTGACAAGTACGTCCATGTCTGGAACTTTTTCATACCATTTTATCGTGATAATTTACATCAGGCATTTGTGGTATAAGTGATACAGCAACCTCGCATTGCATTACATGGTAAACGGCCCATGTTTCGCATGCGTATAGTAAAGTATGGAGCACAACTGTTCTATTTATGTATAGCTTAGTTTAGATACTAAATCTCCTTCTGTCCCAGCCCTGCCATACAGTTTTTTTAATGTTGAACAGGCTTTTTCAGATACGCACGTTCACCTCGTCATCATTGTTGGCACTCTGATACAATTTTCTGGGTCACTGTATATATATATACTAGCAAAATAACCGAGCTATCTGCGGTAAAATAGGATTTCAGTAAGCGTTGAGAACCTGCTTAACACAAATTCAAAACACCAATTGATTTCAATCTGGATCATGATGGATATAATACATATATTAACTTCACCGTGTTGTCTGTCTGTCTGTCGAAGTCCCGCAGAAAAACAAAAACGAAAAGTAAAAAATGACACATTTCCCATGATACTATCGAGCTGATAATTTAATTTTTTTTCGTCTGCTACCATTGTGGGAGGGTACTCAACAACTTCCCAAAGTTTCATGCTCCTACCTACACGGGAAGTTAGATATTTAATGATGAGTCTGTTTTATTTAGCTCATATAAGAAAAAAACTACATTTGGTCCCCCGGCCTCCTAGTGAATGATAATTTTTTATTTGTTGCGATTTTTACCATCGAGGGAGGGTACTCAACAAATTTCCAAAGTTTCATGCTTCTACCTACACGGGAAGATGAGGAATTAGTGTTCATTAAGTTTTTTATAGCCCATATACGGATCAAAATGGTTTTGGGCCCCCGGCCACCCATGAATTAAATTTTAAAAATTCTTTTTCAACAGTTATCGTCATAACAGTGTACTAAGCAAGTTCCCAAAGTTTTAGCTTCTACCTTCACGGGAAGTTGGAGAATTAGTGTTGAGTCAAGTTTTAATATTAGAAAAAAAACTAAATTTGGGCCCCCCGGTCCCCAGTAAGTCATAATTTATATAATTTTTTTACCTGTTACCATCGAGGAATGTTACTTAACAACTTACCAAAGTTTCATGCTTCCACCTACACGGGAAATAAGAGTATTAGTGATTTTCAGTTTTTATAAAGCTCATATAAGGAAAAAACTACATTTGGGCATCCGGCCTCCAGTATGTGATAATTTATTTTTTTGTTTCACCTGTTACCATCGCGGAATGTCATCCAACAACTACCCAAAGTTTCATGCTACTACCGTCTCGGGAAATAGGAGAATAAGGGCTTTTTAATTTCTATATAGCCCAAATAAGAGAAAAAAACGTTTTTGGGCCCCCCGTCCCCATGAATGTCAATTTCAAAATTCTCTTTCGCCTGTTACCATAACGGAAGTGTACTTAACAACTCTCCAAAGTTCCATGCTGCTACCAACACAACTGACTTACAAGAGATCGTCGGACTACTGAGCAAACAGAACGTAGAGCAGAGACCGATACCGCGGCAGAATCAAAGACTTCAAGGGGAAGCCGAGTATCACGAGCTGGTCAAGTGAGAAGGAGCGAAGTGTAGACTGGTCCGGTTGGGAAGGAAAGACGGTGTGCGGATTGCAACCGAAAAAGGAGCATTTCCTGTCAAAAAGGAAAGCCTCGAGTGAAGCATACTTACTTTTTAAAATCCCTTATATTAACTTCACCGTCGTCTCTTGATCTCCGTCATGATCTCTTAGTTAGGCGGAAAACAAAAGTAAAAAATGAACCACTTTCCGTGATGCTATCGAGCTTAAATTTTTCACATAGACTGGTATTAACTAACAATGCATTGTGTCAAAATTTCAAGACAATCAAACTTATCGTAATTAAATTAATGCATTTTTAAATTATCTCTATATAGCATCTGTATTCGTCTGCTATTGTTGACATCCACGTGCCACCGATTACGACATCCCCGTATTTAACAGCAAAGGGAGTTCATTCACGTTCATTCTGTAAATGTTTGTCGCGAGATGCGTGTTAGATTGAACATAATAAATACGTTTATGTTAAATGTCTCATACATAAGGGACAAGCCAAAAACCCGGCGTCCCTAGGGTTTCCTGTGGGAAAACGCAAAGGAAAAAAAATATATTGATCATTTTGACATTCTTTTATTGAACTTTTTCTTAATAACTTTCATTCCGGATTATAAAATAACATTATATGAAACAAATTTAGATGGAATAGACTATTGAAAACATCAAATTTAAGACCAAACGAACATAAGAAAATGGTAGACAATAAATAATTAGATGATGCTTAATATATATATGTTTATCTTGAAGTGTAAATAAGGATATGATATCTTCCTATTTGTTCAAGTTAATGTTTTCTCTTTAGTAGAGTCTGAACAATTAAGACACCATTAAAAAACAAATAGATGCATTTTAATCATCAAGCTAATGAAAATTTAGTTTAATTTTACATTCATTATATGACACATTGAATCAGAGCAATGAAAATTAACAATACATCTTTTAAGTAACAAATGCAAAAAGAAATGAGGTTAATAAATCAAGATATTTAATATATGAGCTCGGAGCGCATTCCTAGAGCCTTGCTTTACGGTGAGCTGGCAACCGGTATGAGAAAAAGAGGTCGCCCCTGCTTGCGCTTTAAGGACGTCTGCAAGAAAGACATGTCATTGGCACAGATAGACCATAAAACGTGGGAGACCATTGCCGAGGAGTGCACCTCCTGGCGGGCAAAAGTGCGTGAGGGCATTCATGTCGTGGAAGCATCCCTCATAGCTTTGAGTGAAGAGAGAAGGGACAGGAGAAAGGGCAGGAGGGCAGAGGAGCAGGAGTACACGCCATCGTACCATGAGGATGGACGGTTGCCATATCATATATATATATATATAATGCCAATATTTTTTAATGTACATTTTTTTCAAGTTGAACTTAATTTTCCAATTAAATATCGATACATGACTGAGCAAATGTTTAAAAAAAAATAATTATATTTTGAAACTGAATTTACAATTTACCATAATACACCTTCCAAAAGTCTCATTTGATATACGACAATTAAATAATAATTTTAATGTTGTTGAGTTTTAAGGGTTTTAAGGATATTTTCATTGAAGATTTCAAAATGTACCCTTCTTATCGATCAATGCTTTTCTCTGTAATAACACATTACAAATCCTTAGAAAACGATGAAAACAATAGCAGAAAAAATAGTGACGACAATGCATAGTGTGACAAAAGATTATTGTATTGAAAATAAAGAATATATGAAAGAAAGTACATAAGTAACATTATGAAACCAAAATAAGGCGTATGCATTGTTACGTAATTGTAACATAAAAGTAGATGTTAATATTGTAACGTATAATAATAAAATGACAAATCTCAATTGAAAATTAGTACATGAAAAAGTGCACACCATAAATAAAGATTTAGGAAAGCGCCGTCAGGCAATAAAAGATTTTATAAAGCGCATAGTGAGATATAGAGTACAAGGGGTTTAGGAGCATACGATCTCTCTGTCACTAATCTCGTGGTTCTTATGTGACACATTCATTTACTCGTTATGTTTATAGTGACACAATACTCATTTAAAAGAAACAAAACATTCATGCAGCAAGCGTACTTGTATTTTTTAGGCTGTCATTGAGAGCAGTGCTTCTCAAAGTGCCGGTCCTCAGAAGTTACCAAGAAAGGACATTTAGCTACCACGTCAGTACAGGGAAAATAGTTCAATGGTCCCTGGTGCAATCGAAAATATTCCTTACAGGTCATCTATACCAAAAAGTTTGAGAAACACTGATTTAGAGCAGCTCTTTCGAAGATTACATTTCAACGAATAAACAAATATAGCAGATGTAATTTATTGTCTCTGAGCTTTGGTCAGAGAAATTGGAATGGATTTTTTTTGGCTAATAATTGAACCAATACGAAAGATCTTTTATCTGTTACGTTTTGAATTCATTTCCCGACTACTTTAAAACTTAGTTCAGACAAATGTATCGGGTTAAAAAGCGTCGCAACCGATGACGCAGCCCGGATTGGGCCTAGTACTCTGTCCCACTTTTAAAAAAAATGCAAACATCCAGATATTTTATGTATGATGTGTACCTTTGCAAGAGTCACTCTGACATGGTTTAAAGAAATCAGTGGTGCAGCAAATATCGATTTTATGTATTGGTTTTACCCGAATAATCCATTACGTTTTATATGCTTGCATTTTCTTAGTTGTTCGTTTCTGTCGTATTGCCCTCGCTGGCACTCCTATTTACACGAATAAATTTTCTTTACTTCCTTGTAGTAGACACTTCGGTTAAACATCAAGACTTTATTGATCGAAGTCGATCTGAATTGGTGTTATAAGTAAACGATAAAAACACTTCACAGCCTTTGTATTTTTTATACATGCAGACAGACAAACAGACAGACAGACCGACTGACTGACCGACAGACAAAATCTTTAAATATCACTTTATGTCATAATTAACACACTTATAAAAATTGTAATCAGTCCTTATTTGAAAAGTGTATGAGAATAGGAATGATACCTTAATTTTTAAAAAATAAATAAATAAATAAACTGTACAATTTTTATTATCAGGTATTCAAAACGCAGGCCATTCAATAATAATACGTATAATCATTAATGAAAATTTATTTATTAATTCTATAAAATTCAATACATATTCTTCAGTTGTCTAGATGTTATAATGAGTTAGTTTCTTGAGTTTCTTGGTTATTCAATAAATTGTAAAGATATGTTTACACCAATATATGTAACTTAATTTATATGATTCATTATTTTATTACGGTGAAATAGCCGAAGTAGAATTTCTATGGTCTCACTTTTTTCGGCATCGTACCTCTAGTTGCCTTGATGTTTATGTTCTTTTCGAGGTTTTCAAGTGGTATCTTTATTTTAAATTAGTATATTTAATGGAACTATTGCATCACAAGACACATTGGCTACAGAATGGCGTATTATAAAACTTCCTAGTACCTCACCTATAGCAGTTGTGGGGTAGGGGCTTGGTTTCTTTATCGATTAAAAGCCAAATGAACTGCCTATTTCATCGACCTACAATGTCTCGATAATCAATAAATAGAATATGATAATGGCCAAAACATTAAAGAACACGTCACATTGCTTTGCAATTTTATATGCAAGGGGTGCACACCAGAGCAGTGGAAAAGACTAGCTTAAACACTGTGTTCGACGCTTAAAAATATGCAATAGACTTTACAATAGCTTTATTAACAGTTTTAGCCACAACCAAATTGAGATTAAAATTAAAATGGAGGACAGGAATGAGCGAGTAAGTGTCAAGAAAATGTTTTTACTTTTAATATTTAATTTTCTTTTCTTATACATTCATTTTTTTGCATATATAAATTACGTATGTATCAATAATAATAAATAAACAAGAAATAAAAACTCGAATGAGTATTTAAACGCAATTTCCAACAATGAATTTCCGATTTTTTTTATCAAGGAAATCATTCTTGATTACAATAAAAGTCGATTCAAATAAGTGATTCTAAAAATAAACACAATATGACATCATATCCCTTCACGCTCCATCACACCAAGAATGTTTCAATATAATGCGCACCACGCAACAATCTAAATAACCATTCACAAAGCGAGAAAACAACATTAACTATCATTCTAGATTACAATAAAAGTCATTTCAAATCAATAATTTTGAAACTTAACAAAACAATTGCTTTCAAAAATTGCTTCTAAAATTACGGGAGTCAAACGCAAGAAGGTATTGAAAAATTGCTTCTCCAACATTGTTCTAAAAATTATTAGCTATTGTCAGGTTTGTTTCAACCCGATAGATGTAATGGTTGGCGAGAAATTGACAAAATGCTGATATATTTTAGTTTTTTTTTATTATCCAGGAAATCTAGTAAACCTTTTCGGTATTCTTTGGGCCGTTGCACATCCTTGGGACCTCCTTAGCATATTTGTAAAGACCCGAACCCTCTATCTGGTATGGTTCAGGAGGAGTTGCATTTTCAAGCTTGACAGACCTTTCGAATCTATAAACGCAATTTTTCCAAGGGAAATTGCATTTTAAAAAACCCACATAAAATTTTTAAAAATTGAAAATATAAAATAACAGTTACTAATTGTGTGCAATTTGTAAATAGTGTTACTAAGCTGCCCATGTTTTTATATTAAAATATGAGGTCATTTCTTCAATGGCGAACAGTTGCCCAGCAGATTATTAGAAAAGTAAATTGGTTTTTCTATTTCCCTGTAAAATAAAATTTTTAATGTTATTTTGACGTGTGGATCTGATAATTTTGACAACGTTGAATTGGGTGCCGCTTCTAATTGATGTTATGATAACAAACATAAGAACTGGTGACTAATTCGTCAAATAATAGTTTATATCTAGCGTATGGAAATACACACTGACAGAGAGAAGTCACTAGAGTTGGTGTCCCCAGTGCATTAGCTAAGATGGCACTAAGTTTTGAAGTATAAAAATTCAAATAATATCCAGAAAGTTATAAAGATAAAAAAAGTTCTTATTCCGTATACAAGAGAAAATACATAGAAATTCTCTTTCTTCCCGTCGGAATTCGGGCGTGGATGGGTTGCCTGAAGAAACCAGAAAAACCAGCACTTAATGACGTTAATGTTCTGGCGTTAATGTTCAAAATGTTGATAAAGGTTATTGTGTCTATTGAGAGAAATCGTTTGCCTACCATGCAATGTTCCCTCTAAATCTAAGCTACGTTGGTCCGTGTGCAAAGTTAAAAAAAAATCTCGTGTGCAAAGTTGCAATACGTCCATTTTTTGTGCAATGTTTTACAAAATTTGCTGCGCGGTGATTTGAACAATTGTTGAGCTCATCTGGTTTATATTGTCAATAAGACCCGCTCATCACTTGAATCAAATAATGTCAATACACTTGTCTGTTTGTGTTGTTGGTGAAAATGTGTCATATAAAGATAAAATGCCAATGTTATTTCTATTTTTGACAAGTACGTTTAATAAATGTTACTTACGACACCATAAATTTCAATTTTTGGCTTTAATCGAAATTAACGATTAATTAATTAATTTTTAATTTTTGAATAGTCAAAGATTAAATTTAAATTAATCGTTAACAGCCCTAATATAATAATATATATACATGTATATAAATAAATAAATAAATAAATGAATGTATATATATATATATATATATATATATATATATATATTTATATCTATATCTCTAAAAAGAAAATGTCTTTAATTACTTATTAACTAGTAATTACTAAATTTAAAAGACTCTTTACCTACATCCGATGTTTAGTTTTTCGACAGAAATTCTAAAGCTGTAACTATTGTATATTACTTTAGTCAGCAGTAAAAGGTAAGCATGACACGAACGATTAAGTAATTTAGTATCATGTTTGTCCACAATTCAATACGCGCACATAGGAGGGAGAGTAGAAAATGTTTAATCTTTGTTGGAAGCAACATAAAATTAGTCGGAACAATATATTGGCATTAAAAATGTCTGACAAGGTAATACCATCAATCTTTGATTCCGCAAATGTAAAGTAAAAACAATAGCATAGTTATAGGACAATGCAGTGTTAAATTAGCAGTTATAATTGTGGAGCAAACTAGGGAGACAATGTCTAATGAAGATAATATAAATGTCTATCTCATTAAAGATAATAATGATAAAATTAACGAACGAAAAATAAATACACAGAAATTAAGTGATTATTTCGGATTTTACCGTTAAATAATATTAAAAAATTGTATACAGCCCAATATGTTTGGGAATACACAATAAGTGCAATTTCATTGAAACCCGAATGAACTAAAGATGTCATTTCGGATATTACTGGAGTGTATTTTAGAGAATCTATAAAATAGTAACCAGTTAATATATGGGGGCATAGAGTGGGTGCAAGGATTTTCAAACCTTACACTGACAAAAGTAACCAACAATGAAAAATCGAGCACGTCACAAAAATGTAACGAATGCGATAATTATTTTATCCAGTTATGTAAATAGTTTTTGAAACACAAATAAATTCGTAGCCTGCCTTTCCAAATAAAATAAGACATAACAAAAAATATTAGATCGATGAATGAAAACATAAATGGGGAAACCATTCAGTAAAATTTCAAAGTAAAAATAATAATTAATTTCTACCATGACAATAAATAGATATACAAATGTCAGAGCTGGATTTGATATCGAAAACAATTTGAGATGACAAAGACTCAAGGAATTAAGTTTTATATTAAAATTTACATTTTTAAATTACAAAAAATGTAAGGAATGTAAGTTTGAATGAATGAATATAATTTTTGAGAAGAATTCAGTTTTTTTTTATTTTGTAAAATAAACCTTGTATTTAAAAAACAAAAATCATGATTCAGTCTCAGGAGTGACAATATCTTTTCCCCCCGTCCCTTTCTTATTAATTTCAAAAGAGAAAAATAAAAGTAAGCCAACTGAATGTACATAAAATACTCGCATATAAATGATTACAAAAAGCATCAGTTGCACTTTTAAAAATGGCTTTTATTGTTATCAATTTAATTCGATAGTTTATATTTCCATTTGCAATAGGGGCTATTTAAAGTTTAATTTTGAATATTGAATTGAATTTTAAACATTTTTTTAAACAAAGAGAGCTTCTTTAAACGTTAATTTTAAATTATTTTCTTTAAGTTAGTAAAAGTTTTTAGTTTACGTTC